>OY982572.1:20517458-20704937 GCA_963859945.1 Euplagia quadripunctaria | reverse complement strand
ACCTGTTTGTCCTGTTGCATTTGACTTTCTAACTCTTTTATTCAGTGTCATTATCAATTCTCATCTTTCCTATTTCATCACATAATACTTGTATCAAACTCTCCCTGAGCTTATTCCGTACATTATCTTCAAGGTAACTTTCAAACTTATTTATAATTGTGGACAGTTTATTTTCAAAGCCAGTTGAAACTCATCGGAGACATTAGAAGAACGCAAATCAGACTTGGAATGGTTGATAATGATCTCTTCTCTGTCCATATCTTTTCTCTCCATTTGAACTTGTAATGAGGAACCGCCACTCATGATAGCGGAGTAGAACTTTGTGCTGTCATCCTTGATCATGCTTTGATACTTAACAAAGTCAGAAAGATGGCCTTTATGGTGTCATTATCGAATGAGATCGTTCTGCAACCATGTGTTGTAAGTTTGATACCTCATTTATAAGATGTTTGTTCTCATAAACTAAGCTCATCTCGTTCACGAACAGAACGCTGTAATGAGATGGTCAGTTCTTCAATTAATTCATCACGCTGTGTAATAGCAGCTTCCAAATGCACAAGCTGAAAGGACAGAAAGCGATGAATTGACATCACAATCACACGAAAGCATAAAGGCAGGAGTAAAACATAAATAAACATAAATATTTTAAAAATATATAACATGCATTCAATATCTCCACTATTTAATAAAGGGCTAATTTGTGTCATTTATAAATTATTTAGAACCCAAAGTAACATAAAAACTTCAGTCTAGCATTAATTTACGGGCGAAAAACACGCACATAGTGGCTTAAGATCCCCGTTTCCGAAAAAGACATTTGTTTTTATTAGTAGATCAATATTCAACCACATTAAAATTTCAATAAATAAAGTTCGAACTCCGACATGAATGAAATGAACATTATGACATGATGTCAAAATAGACAATGTCAAGCATACAATCATAAATGAAGTGCTAAGACCTTCTTGAATGGTAGTAGAGTAGGAGACGGCTTAAAACATTTAACTATAACCATTACTGCAAATACTACTTAAAGCACCACTACTAAAGTGATACCATGAATAACAAATGTTTAATAAGTCTATTTTTTATATACTAAAAGCAGTGAAATAAATAAACCATTTATTAACTCAAAATACAGCAAGAACTTAATTCAATCAAACATGAACATAATATTTAGAAATGCTCTCAAATTTGAGGAAGTGTGTCTTATAGAAAGTTAGTACATAGCATGCCATGGATGTTAGAAGCAGGTATAACACACAGATTAACATCAAGCTAAGGCACACACACAAACAAAAACTGTGAATAACAACTACCTTCACATGGTATTCTTCACAAATTGTTTTATAATCTGTAGTTAATGTACTAAAAGACATAGTCTCTTCTGCAGGCATAGACTTTGGCAATGATTCATTATCAGTTCTCTCTCCATCCTTCCCCTTCAATTCATCTTCAATGGTCATTTCTTCTACCAACAAGTCTGCTTCAATTCTATCACTTGAATTGCTATGTTTGTCAGGTGATAACTGTAATGATTTTTCGCTGGATAGACTCAGCTTATCAGGTGACATTTGCAATAATTCTGAAGATGGTTCTTTACTCTGTTCCTGGTCGTCAAACACTTCTTCTACTTTTACACTGTCTCCAGCTCCAACAAGAAACGGTGATAACAAATTTGGGAAGACAGGTATTGGTTCAACATTTGGTTCAATAATAGTGGCACCTTCAGGAGGCGGTCCGAAGATTATTTTAGCTGCAGCAAACGGGAATTTTGGAGCAGCTTGACCTCTTATATCTAGCTTTATAATTTCTTCAGATCCAGAACTAAGTTTATCTGGAGAGTTTGTTTTCTCTGAATGATCATCAGAATTGTGTAGCTCATCTGATGACTTGCTAGATTCTTCATTTAGTGAGTCCTGGTAGCTATTACTTTTGGGAGATAAGTCTGGTATGTCACACTCATTTAGATTAATGTTCTCATTAGATAAATGTGATTGCTCAGGTTCTTTAGATAAGTCTGACAATATTGCTAAATTGACTGGGCTTTCTTCACTTAATAACTGTATATCAGAAACAGCATTAACATCTAAAGGCAGAGACAAGCTGCCTTTGCTTGCATCATGTGTGCTGTTACCACTGGCAGGGGAATCTGGATGAGAAATGGTCAGTGAACTGTTTTTAGATACTTTCTCCGGCTCTGGTTCAACTTTAAGAAAGCCCTGAGTTTTCGTAGCATTTTCTGAGTCTGTAGAATATTCAATTTTGGAGGGAATATGTTCTGATATAGATTCAGTCTTACTATCTTCATCATCGTGTGAAATCGGGTTTTCTTCAGTGTTTTCACTGCTTGGTATGGTTGGGTCTGGTTCATGTGTAGTACCTACAGCAGGTATCTGTTGAGAATGCACGACATCCGGAAGAATGTTCTAAAAATAAATAAAAATAAATAAACGACGTGAAATTCTGCGTCCTTACTTGGACCGTGAAATGCTCTTTTTAAGTATTCCTGAATGGATATCCTATATATCATTATACCAATTAGACAAAGATCAAAAGTAATTGTAACGGAGGCAGGTAATGCGGTGCAGCTCTGCATCTCAAAACTATTTTTAACGTATTATAAATATCTGGTCTCGCGATTGATTTCGCCACCATATATCAATAATATTAAATTACTGACCTTTATTTCAGACGTTTGCGGTGATGACTTGTGGGGATCATCCATAATTTATCAAATACATATTAAAAGCAATCAAATACTTCACGCAAATGCCACTAATTTCGTTGTCAGGACGACGTTTTACTCTTTCAAACAAAATACAAACGCCATTGAAACAGTTGCGTTTCGTTCGTTGTAAACGAAAGTAAGAGTACTTATAAAAATTTACAAAATTTATTTTAATCTATAAAAAACATTGTTTTACTATCCTATAATAATACTTTATTATTTTTCAAAAACTCAATCGAACAAATTTATACTATATCTGTAGTAAACAGAGAGACCAAATACATTTTATGTTTGGCAAAATAAACGCCGGCGCCGTAACATGAAACTCAAGACTTCAGACTTCTTTTCCCCTTTTTAGAAGTAATGCACTCAACACTATGCATCAGAGTTGTCTTGTGAATATTACAATTTGTATAACTACAATAAAATTATAATATCATTTTATCATTATAAGAAACTGACTTTCGTGCGTTGTAAGGTAGGTATATAGTAATGTAGTTTTTAAAAAAAAGGCTTAGATTATGGCTTCTTATAGAATTTTAAAAGGATATATTACTCACCAAGTTGACCAAGTAGAGATATGGGCCAGACCTTGTACTGCGTATGGATGGTTGCTAGCAGTGCCGGATTTAACTTTAGCGCCGCCCCTGGGCACTGTAAGAATGCCGCCCCATTTTCGGAATTTTCTAGAACATTAATGAAGTTTCGTTATGCAATTTTTAAATAAATGGAATGACTCATTTATACTGAGGCGGAAGTGCTCGCCGAAGTATATCGACGGGCGGCTGAGTTCCGAGCGGGAAGTGGCAGTCGGCCCCCGCCCAAAGAGGTACGCGAATGGCGTGAGGCCGCTCGCCGCGCCACCATAGCTCATTAGTCGTCCCGGTTGGAGGCTCTACATGCTGGCTTTGCCGCCATAGAGACCCTCCAGCCGGCTATCGTCGAATGGGCAGGGCACCAGCACGTGACCCTTTCCTTCCGCCTGACGCAGGTTCTTTCCCCTCGGTCGCTAGGAAGGAATTGAGTCCCGCCTATCACCACTGCTACTGCAGTGAGGACTCGGCTCAGCACGGTTGGTGGTTTACTCCTCTTGGGCGACGCAGCGTCGAGTCCTCACTGCAGTCATCGCAGGGGATCTCGCTACTGGCCGTCATATGCTCCGAGGCCAGTAGCGACAGGAATTTTACCGCGGTCGCAACCGCGGTGCCGTTACCGTGCCGGTATAGTGTGTGATGACCTTAATTCGCCACCGAGGGCGGGGCGCGCTTTCCAGCACCTCATGCCGCCCTAAGCGTCCGTCTGTGTGCCCGGACATAACCTAATTGAAAGGTTTTTACTTGAAGGTGGCGCCCGCCTTTTTGCGGGCTGGCGCTAGGAGGGGTCCGAATGTCTTAATAAAAACTGTTCCCAGATATTTTAGGCGCAGTACAGCACACCGTGTGGTTTTAGTTGATTTAATACCGACTAAAACCACCCCCGAAAACCCGGGGTGACGACCCGAGGGGGTCCGGGGCCCGAGTCCCATGACTGTCATTTTTTTTATCAATGACAGTTGATTTATGCAAAATACATTGCTCGCAATGTCTTAGCCTACAAAGCATGTCAACTAACCTAACTTAGCCTTTACTTCAAAATAACTCAACCTCATCTTTTTTTTTGTGCGTGTGAAAACCCCCACTGGTCATCACCTCGCGATGGCTACTAGCGAAGTGGTATGTCGGAATCGAACCGACTAAAACCACACGGTGTTCCGTCACAAGTGAGTCTATTGCAAGGGACTCGGGTATACCCTAGGAAGGAAGTCCCTGAGAACCCTGGCAGACTTTGGCCGCGCTTAATCAGAAGGCAGCCACACCATTGCCAGCGGAGGGCCTTGCCCTCCTTCCTGTTGAGAGAGGCGCACGCGGAACACGTGGCGCTAAACAGTGAATGTACACATCTGCAAATAAATATTTTCTTTTTTCGTGAAAAACACATCTAGCTTGAGAGTTTTACACAAAGTTCATGATAACTTAAATTTTTTTAAATACAAAAAATTAATTTATAATTGCTTCACATTTTTCGAAAATTGTACTAGATAAAAAAAAGTAAAAAAAAAGCAAATTCGATAACGCGAAGAATTTTTTTTCTCACCCTACGAATCATGCCGCCCCTGATTATTTGCCGCCCTGGGCACTAGCCCCGAGTGCCCCTAGTGTAAATCCAGTACTGGTCGCCAGCTTATAGGTAGATAATCTAAAGACGAAAAGTGAGCTCCTCTATCGCCGTTTCTCCACAGTGTTCTACTAACCAGAGAGAAACCGAAAAAAATAAGTTTCTCAATTCTAACGGAACGGCGGATCTAGGAAATCGTGAACAGCTTAATTGACTGTTTGGCACCATCTCGTATGCACCTACTCTTGATTGACTTATTTAAGAGAGGATCTTATAATAGGTATAACTTTGATTTCAAAAATTCCACGCTGTGTCGTAGTCGTCACTCATGAAAAGCCGAGCTTATTTACATGGCCTATGGCGTTTTCAACATCCTGTGGTTACATGGCGTTAGCTCAGCTGTGACAAATTGAGAACTTATCGGTTATGGCCTACCAGAAGTCCGTTTATACTTAGCTAAGTATGGGTTGCTACTACCTACCTCTACTTAGTCCGTCCGACTCGTTGTTGAAAAGTATAAAAGGGCATCATTGGAGGCCGTATGAAGGAAAGGGCAAATATTTGCCCGACCACCTCATTATTTCCAAAACCATTATATCGTAGCTAGAAGTCCCTACCTAGTTTCTATTTGACTTGTTTTTCACACCAAAACTACCAAAGGTTGCCTGTAAGAAATTGCTTTCAGCGACAAGGCCGCCAACCTACATACTCACCTAATGTAATCCTGTAAGATTTTTTTTGTTGGAAAGAAGTTCCATAACACATGTTACACTTCAGACGCTTGCGGGGACTACGCGGAAAGTGTTAGCGCAACGAAAAATGCTAACAGCGAGTTGTTTTTTTTTTATTTACGTCATCTGTGGATTCTGCGCGATCCTAATGTTATTTGATGTTGGTTGTATACTAATTTTCCATATACTAGTTCGAGTAACTTTCACAGATGGCGCAATTTTAATTTCAAGTTTTTACAATATTTACTATGTTTTGATATATTCAATCCATTAAATAGATGGCGAAAGGAACGTCGTTCCAACCGGGTGTCCGAAAGACACCTCACGCGTTTCTTTTATTGGTTTACAAAAAAGTTTATTTCTATTCTATTACCAAGAATCTAATACCTACTAACTTGTAAACTTGACGGGATTATCAAATTCTTTCTGATCCCACAAGTTGTTTATTTTTTCTTTAACACGATGATCCACCGTGTTTGATTGCATTAGAGCAATGTAGTGGTTAAGTGGTTACCTCGCCAACAGCCACGGCGTCAAGTTTTATACGTGCAATCTGCCTTGGAACAATAATTATTCGTAGGATTGACAGATTATTGTTCTGAGCACAGAACTGAGAGTACCTAAGTATTCTCAGTTCTGTGGTTCTGAGGCTAAGCGGCTAAGCGCACACTGAGCTTGTCGCCGCCTAGCAAAAAAACCGCTGCGCGACATAAGCTGGCTCCTAAGTTACAATGGCGCCCGCACCATTGCCGAAAATAGCCACAGCGTCAAAAACTCTCTAGCAGTTAAGGTAAATACTCTTTTGTCACGTAGCGCCGAGCGGAGAAAGATTAATAAAACATATTTTTTTATTTTCATATCTTTATTTACTATTTACACATACATTTAGGAAAAGCCGCTCTGTACAATTTCTATATAAAATGCAACAACTTAATGTCGAGTAAGGCCAACGCATGGTATGTAAAATAATGATACAGTATCTATATTGCTCCGTATATTTTTGTTAATATTATACACGCACAAACAATTCCATCATACACACGTGTAAATAATTTGTAATTACATTTAAATGGGTTCGAGACAACCTTAAGGCTGTGTTTAGGACTTGAGGGTGAGGGCGAGATCGAGAGCAGCAGAGAAATTACACATTACGGTAGTGGACTGTCAAGTCAAATCAGTTACCTACTTTTTAATTAAATGTCAAAACGGTACATTCTATAACTAACATGTAGATAACAGTTTTGACGCCATAGTTCGCTATCGTCAAATCATTTGGATTACATTTAAAAATAGAAACAAACGACAATAAAATAACGCCACAAAATTTTAAAATTCTCATAAAAGACTTAATTTCAAGACTATGAAATAATTTATTTTACATTATAGAGGCAACTAACTACCCAATTGAACACAATTCCTCACAAATAAATACTTTTTTGTTCAGTATGTCTATTGATACTCGTTCGTAATAATAGTCACTGTACGTATTCATTTAAACCCCTTTCCTATAATCAAAAAACGATTCGTTTTGCTCACGGAGGTGAAATTTCGTTGAATTTTCACCTAAAATTTTACCGTCCGTAAGCAAAACGAATCGTTTCTTGATTATAGGAACGTGGCATTAGACTCGAAAAAAAAGTAATGTCAAAGGTGATAAATATTTGGTTCATTACCAACCCAACCTACGACGCTGATAGAGACACAACTTCATAACACCTCTTCTTCAACTAGAAATGGACATCGATATTCACGTTTCATCAACTTATTGCTCTGACAGGCAGGCTAACCTTCAGACCTCCCTTTACGTGCTTCAATGCAATAGAAAGTAACTTGTTAGTTAAATTTAGTTAGTAATTTTTAATTTATACTGATACCCAAGTATTATAAATGTTAAAGTAACTTTAAACTGCTGAACTAATCTTAGGAATTTTGATATAGAAATAGACTTGACCTATACGAACACGTAGTAAATTACGTGAGGTAAAATTATTGTTTTAAACCGGACATTTTTTCTAGAGTACCGCTTTTACCAGGGGCTATGTAACTCATCATAGACGTAAACAACTTACAAATTATAAGTTGCTGTTAACTAGGAAGTACAATTACGAATAACTAGTTTTAAATTGCAAAAAAAAAGAAAATTAACCAGTGTTGTAAATTGGGCAAAGTAAGGACAATAATTGATTTGGCAAATATTTTGACCACATCGGTACAGTGTTGCAGTCCGTAGTTATGTAAATGTCAGCCCGGGGAGTGCTCGACTCTCGTAGTATATCAAAAATGTATCGTAATATCATTAGAAAGAGAAAAAGTACTATATTAATATTAAATACATAATAAAATTGCTAAACTTCGCGATAAAGAAGGGCATCCAGACGTTTCAAATGAAAGTTAAGTAGTTAGTTTCGCATGTTCAATTCGCAATGAAGGTGCAACATTTGCAATAAAATCAACTGCATTTATTGCATTACTGATTGCTTTTGCAACGTTATCTGTCTCATTTAAGACTTCAGCCGCAGATATGATTTCCACATTGTTCTGTATGTGACTAGTATTTCTTTTAACTGCGACGGCAAGTCTATAGGCACAAATTAAAATGAATAAAGGTTGGCTCAGACAGCGGGCGGGACAGGACGGTGACGCGTGACCGCGACGGCGCGGCTGTGACTGTGGGCGCCCGTCCCGCCCCGCCCGCTGTCTGCCCCAGCCTTAAACACTAGTTATTTTAATAAGTAGGTATTTCAATAAATGACAACTAAAGCTGCAAAATATAAAAATTGGATATCAGAGATCAGCCTGTGTGTGGTCGGGTGGTCGAAGTTCCGACTTTTCGAATTTATTAAATTTCGAAGTGGCTACTATTTGTACCATAAACCAAGCTGTACATTTCCAGGGTAATTTGAACTGTCACTGTATAGACTTGTCGTACCATGACAGGTCAACATATAGGTACTTACTTTGGACCTATGTAGCTATTTGTGAACATTGTTTAAAAAATATTAAGTAAATTAAGAATTCCAAATTTCACATTCCTCCGTGAGCGAAATTTGCTTAAATATGATAGCAAAGAATTCTCTTTATGTTTCTATATGTGTGAGAAGTACCTGGCCACCATTTTATTGTAATTGTGGTACGAGCGAAGCAACTTTACAAATGGTGAGTTGGTGTTAACTACCTAGTGGCGGCGTAGGTAAAAAGCCAGGCCTATTTAAGTTTTTTAGTATCTATCTTTGATAGAACAAGACTGCCAGACGAGAAACCTCCCACATTTATTAGTTGAGAAGTTACACTTGAGATCATATTTCGTATAATTTCTAGGTAGGTATAGGAAGTATTTATCGTGTAAATTTATTCACATTATTCTGCAACGTGTTTGATGGAAAATAGGTGCGTTATTCCTCTCACTCTTGACTATGTTCATCACTATAAAAAATACTAAAGTCAAACATCAAAAATATATTCTAAATCTTTTTTTTTCTCCTACTCAAGCCCTGTAATTTAAATTTCAACGAAGCGTCTATTTTATATTTACTTACTGTATTCTCGAATATAGAAGTATATAGTCTATATATTCGTGCAAAACCTAAGTCACCTAAGATATGACGTCCCTTAGTGTTGCTAAATCATGCTAACTTTAAATGTTGACTTTAAGATTATAAAACTAATTAAAAACGTTAAATAAAAACGGAGGACTATTTTCGTAGTATTTTATGATATTGCATTAACTGATTTAGACGAAATCTGCAGGCAAGCCAAAATACAAGATGTTGAGAACAATATAATTTCATTTTACTAGAGCCTAAATGTGCTATCCGAAATGGAAGTCGATAAAGCCTTTCTTTAGGTATTAAACTATAGATGAGTAACATTCCTAGGTAAGAATCCCTAATATATTAATTCGATATTTATAATCCGAACGATATCATTTACGAAAACAGCTCAACACGTCACCCACTTAAACAAAGGGAAGGCGATTGGAATTGTGTTACATGGATTCTTCGACTAATCTTTTTTTTACACAAACATATTGACTATATCCGTTACAAATGTCACTATACTAATAAATCTTAATTCAAATTGAATCTATCAATTATAGTAACTTACGCTCTATAGAACCCACAACTATTAGAACGCCACTGTCGTTAAGACAGCAGTCTATAAGACTAGTTTTATTAAAATACATAATTTAATATTATTGCTTGCTAGTGTTAATGGTAGATATAGGGTTGCCACCCATACTTTAATATAGTAGCGTACTATATTTTAATTAATTATACTATACTGGGTGTATCGGACAATTGAACACTTACTTAAATCACTGAAAGAGCATGACTAGGCAGTTACATTGTCAGATGCACTCTGTATATTATAGAACAATAATATATTTTCATCGTTAATTCAACCGTCGCTCTTTTTCTATAGTAACTGTAAATGGATCACACCTGCAGTGCAGTTTGTGCATATATTTTCAAAATGGAACGCATTCGTGGTACGGCGGCGCCTAATGATGAATATGCACTATTTTTTTCCTGAATTTCCCAAAAGTACTTTATTTTTAAAAGGTTTTGAAAAAAAAAAACTATTTTTCTTCCGAAAAAAATGTGGCAACCCTTGGTTGATAGCAAGTAATCTGCGAAAGTATGTAATTTACATATATAGCAGCGTTGTTTATGTTCCAGACTATCGCTTTAACACGATAGCCATTATCATTTAACTCAAATATTGTGTTCAATCTTATCTTTGTAAATCTCCATTTACGCCTTATTTATAGTATATATACAATTACACCAAAGTATATTAAATTTGAAAGCTACAGAAAAAGCTCTGCTAGATTAATTTCATCGCTCTCTTTAGGAACAATGACCAATTATGTTTGGCCCATGTTGATAGTAATCTTTCATTGTTGATCAGGGATATTTTTATATATATTTATGCGTTTTTAATTTGTAGAAATAACCAAAAAACCTATCTATAAACAATTCAACAGTTAAGCTTTAATTTTGTCTGGTTATTTCTTTTACAATATTATCAATACATTTTAAAGAGCTAAAATAATTTTCAATTCAAATTTCACAAAGAAATTTTCAAACATACCAATTCATGGGTTCAGGCATTTCAGCGCTACCAGAGGTTCTAATGACTATCGTTCGAGAAGATTTTTTTTTGTCAAGGACTAAAAATATATGTCCCTAATACAAACTCCATAAATATGTCGAACATGCAAATGAACACATCCTAAAAATAATTTCGTTAATAGCTTTAATCTTAAAATCACATAACAAAATGTGCAAAATATAAAATTTTCTTGGCACATATATGGTATATCATTTATTATGTAATTATAAAAACCCTTCAATTCATATGTACGTTAAAGTGCTAATATACACAATGCCGGTATTTCAACACTTTATTGCTTTTTCCAAAAGTCGAAGAGAGAAGAAGGGTTATAAATATGTATACACTATAAATGTACATACATTATATACATGGGCGTACTCGGCTTCTGGGAGATAAGTAAATAAAAAAATTTACTTAAACATTACTTTAATAAACTAAATACTACGTAAGCATACAAAATCCAGGGTGCAGCTGCCCTCAAGCCCATGGGGTACACCCATGAATATATCTATATATATATATATTTATTTAATAAATATTTATTTAAATAAAAACACAATGCAGATGATGCGAATATGTTGGTGGGAGGTACAGTACAGGACGAGTGCCGAGCATCGATGAAATTGTCTACCCATTATTAAACCAACATTATTTTCTCCCGTATTTAAGTTATGTCAGAAATAATAATTTACTGAAGTCGAGTGTATACAGCGACTTTCGTAATTAACTGTACATATAAGAATTTTCAGGCTGACTAAAGGCAAGCATATTTATTGAAAGTTGTGACAATAAACAGTAAATATTTTTTTTTATTTAGATTCTTCTATTTTTTTTATATTTATCATAGTTTATTTAGGTATTATTACGTGTTAACTGTTATTTAAAGATAAATATTTCATGAACACGCGAGGATTTTAACAAATTTATATGTACAACTATGAACTCTGCTCTATCCTAAAAATTAAATCGGTCATTTTAAAAAGAATTTAAAGACAAAATTGTTTAAACTAATACGATTCGGTAAGTACCTACACTACGCATCGACTTCAAGTCAATAACCTGCAGCCTACTATCCTTTAGACATGATCCATGTATACATATAGCGGAAATATTATTTTTAAGATTTAAACCTACACTATTATCTACTTGGTTTATTGGTTTTAAAAATAATCCGTAACATTACGTATTCACTTTTCAAACCCGAACAGTATTGATAAATTCGTCTATCAATACGTCATTCATAAAATAATTATACTTGTAAATCGCGAGTTAACTACGAAAATACGATCAGCCGTGACAACTATTGCGCATGTTTATTTAAAGCGATAACTTAATACTATATCAAAAATGTTTCCTTTGCCTTATTTGCAATAACCTTGGAAGAACAGATTTAATTGTAAAATATCCTTGTCCTTAAATCGAAAATAATTATTAATTAGATTTTTTTAGTATTTGGAATCGACTGTACATTTTAGTTACCGTATACATACGATGGTTTTGGCAAAAAGGAAGATATAAACTTCTGGCTGCTAAGCATTTTGATTTTAAATTTGGCAACCCTCTCTAGGTATACTTTTTTTAAGTCTTTCAATATGGTTTTTTTATATAAGTTTTGGTAGCCATAATATTAAAAGCTTTAGTACTGAATCTAGTTAGATATTCTCTAATAAATTTAAAAAAAAGAAACAATTTATTCATTTAGATCTGTAATACAAAACCAGATTTAGCTTCCAACTGTTAGCTTGGCTTATAGAAAAATAGTCAACGACTCAAAATTTCCAATAACACATGCACCATCCACTCCGATATACACACACTTAAATGCGCAAAACTATGTCACTTATTTAAGACACGCACAGAACCGGATGAAACCCTGAATAAATTGTCTACCCTCAATTGGATCTCGTTGAGCAGTTAAGTGTTGGTCGATGTTCTCCTGAAGCCTCGGTGCGAGTTATGTACGAATGCCGGCGGGTGCGCCAGTCAGGTGGTCTTCTTCGCAGTTGCTTCTTCTTCTTCTTCTTCCTCTTGAGCCATGAGTTGTCGCGCAAGTTGCAGTGCCTGAAAGAGATTGTGTATTTTATTTTCGTTACGAGATGAACTTTTAATTGTGTCCGTGACGATTTGATGAACTTGAGCTAACAGATACAACTAAAAGTATTCAACGTATTTCAGTTATTAGTTGGGATATTCTATTTACTGAAGGTACGTAATTTCTCCTAACCCTCAGACTGGTCTAGTTTCAACCGAAAGACTGTACTGTAGTTTCAGCCGAAAGACTATTTGGTGCTTACATTTAGGGAAAAAAGGTAGCAAGTCAAATATATAAATGTTGCTTCCAACTGCTAATATCGAGAGCCAGAGAACAAAGGGATGCATATTAAAAAAGTTTATCTTTCAGCAAGCGTTATAGATCATGAATCGTGTATAGCGGCTTAAATTATTTACAGAACATTTGCTTATTATTTGGGTATTTAGCAATCGTATTCAAGATGATAAAATATGCAAAAAAAAAATTGTACAGTTTTGTCAAAACCCCTCTATTTTTTTGGTTTTGTTTTAGTTCACTTCCGGTAAGTCCGCTTCTAATCAGTATCGTTCCCGATACTTTCACCTCAGGAAGCAGCAGGTACGTATTCCTAACATTACCTGAACGACACCATGTACAAGTACGACGCACTTCTTATCTTGGCCCACGGGCTATTAACGTACCCCTTAAATTTTAGATTCCCAGTAGGCTTGTATAGTTCACAAGGTCAGTACTATTTAGGAATTTATTCCTGACATGGAATTAGAACGAACTATTCTGTGAGCTGATAGGACTTCGTTTAATTAGTACTGTCAGGAAACAGATACCAGACGACATGTGACAATTGACGATATCCAACATATCCTGATGGTGTGATAGGATTCATGATGCCAGGAAAAAAATGGTCTTGGATTTCAGAATAGAAACGTAATAATTATAGTTTAAAAAACTAAAAAACACGCTTTTATAGAAAATTCAACTAAAAAAAAATTTTTTTTTTATCGAATGTCATCGGTCTTTGAAACGTGTGCAAAATTTGAATGAAATCTGGCCGTTTAAAGTGGGTCAAAATCGCGCCCAAAGGAGTCGGTTACAAACATACAAGTGAAGCTAATATAAAGCGTGTAAAAACTATGCTCATTTTTAAGTTTTCTGTCTACACCCCTTTTAGACGCTGCAAGAAGATTGTTTGCAATTTGTAGGTATTTCTAATCGATGTTTTGTTACAATAGGACTGTCATGTCTCGGATAAAGGTCCAGTAAATAAATAAAGAGAAAAAAAAAAACAGATTGAATCGTTGACTGAAAAATCGTATGTTATGTCCCCCGTCTCCGCTCGGCACGGCAGCGAACGTTGCGAATTAAAATGACTGGCATGCAACACGTACCACTAACGTCTGTCTGCACATATTTTCCTCAAAAAATAAACAAATGTTCTTTATCTTCTTACTTATTAGTTTCTAAATTGAATTTAGTACATTGTTCGATAAGCAAACAAACACCGAATAAAAAATTGGTTGCCTGTAAAGTCGGTATACGGGCGAAAGTTTTACGTGACAACGACTTTGAGTGGTAAAATAATTTTAATGTGAATATTCATTCGTATAGTAGGAAGAAGGATGAAATAATAGTAACAATTTAAAACATTTATTTATACAAAGAATTATATTTAAAACATTTTATGTCTGTCTCTCTCGCTCTTAGGCGGGCTAACCATGCCCGAGTGGAAGGGACGCGTGCCTCTCACTCGCTCTCATTGTGAGCGCATAACGTGAGCGGAGCGTAACGCAGTTTCTTGAAGTGTCACCCGGCAAACCAATTTATAAGACGTTGTCACGTCAAAACAACACCATTTTGTTTTGTTGTTTTTATTCGGTTTTTGTTTGCTTATGGATGGACTTACTAATTATAATTGTTGTTATATGTATAAATGTACATAAATTTGTAAGTGATTTTACGGGTGTAAGAATGACAGTATAAGCCTGCAAATTTTTCAGTAAGATCCCAATGTTCAGCCAATGAAGTTGCAATCTACTACTGAACTAATAGAACTAGAAGTCCGAACTAGTACAGTAGTACATCTGAGTGACTGTACTAGATTGGAGCGCTCTCTTCAGTGACCGAGCAAGACCTTATTAATTGATACAGGAAGCCAAAAGATTGCAGATCCAAATAACCAAAAATATTAAGTTATTACAAGTATTATACAAGCAATTTATGGACTGAGAGACAAAAATAAAAAATGTTGTTTTTTAATTCAACTCCAGTGGCTGGTTGAGATGTATCCAAAGCAGCGTAAAATTACGCAAGTTTATCCAATGATTCAGCTGTACGGTTTCAAGCAAAATTGGCATTTTAATAACAATAAACCTACACGCACGCTTACATTTGTCAATAAATACTCTTATTACATAAAATATTTGCTTCTACATACTCATACTGTTCAAAATAGGTGTAAATTAAATGTTTGACATATTTCCGCCGAGAGGTGACATTAGTTTAGCAGTAGCTATTTATAGATACGTATATCCGTCTTTCCTGTGTCTGCAAACTTAAATGAGTTTAGTAGCTTTGTCACACTATACCGAGCATGATGTATGTCAAACTCAAGTAAGGCCGACGCACACGTCTGAGACGTCTTACACGTGTAAGGTTAGGTACACGTGTTAGGTACTTGAAAATGAATGAATGGGACAGTGAATTTGAAGAATTCTTGAATGACGCGTTGCGTCGATTTTATGTGCACACCACAGATAATTCCATTCATTCATTTTTAATTAACTGATGATAACAGAGGCGAAAATGTCGTTGCGTCGATTTTATGTGCACACCAACCTTACACGGGTAAGACGTCTCAGACGTGTGCGTCGGCCTTAAGTAGCTCTCGCAGACGTCTCAGACGTGTGCGTCGGCCTAAAGTAGCTCTCACAGACGTCTCAGACGTGTGCGTCGGCCTAAAGTAGCTCTCGCTTAAATGTGTGCTCAATTTGTGCGCTTGTACCTTTATACTTACATTATGTTTTCAACAATTTTGACATCCTTGCTTTGAAACTAACGGGGATTAGACAGAACCACAATTATGCTGCCTTGTGTTGTGTTGCAAACAATGTTTTTTAACATGTTTGGAGACCTTGTTAGCAGGTTTTTTTAGGGATTATTCACAACTTCTTTCTAGATATAATACTATACCGGGGCTATTTCTGCCATAGACAGCAGATTGAGATGTGTAAAGATATTATTATTATCTACTGTTTTACATCGCCATCTGAGCCACTGCCGATTGACTATGAGTAAGCGGGGCGAGGCCATACCTGCATATGATCACATAAACAGCTAATCCACCAGATAAGTAACAGTTTACCATCAGTCGGACTATGTTCATATAAAAAGTACAAGTAGTATTTAATGTTTTCATAAACTTGATCTTAATTAATTGATAATATTATTATTATTATTATTATTATTATTAATTTTATATAAAAATGTATGTATCTAGGTAGAGTACATGAAGGAATTAGAGAGAAATGTTACAAACTGATAACAATTTCCAAGATGTATTTTTAAACAACTGTAGTCATTAACTTTAAAAGGATACTCGAGTATTTGAAATAAATTTAAGTAACATTCTAGAGTATCCTAGATACTGTGACCTTAACTCAGTTGGACACGATTTCCATTAATATTGGGGTAGCATAGGTTTAGGTCAGTTTAAAAAAACCCAAAAAAATTACAGACACATGTGCATATTAGTCTATGTACTTCTTTTTTGTACATGCCCAAGATTTGTTCCAACAAGCAATTATATAAATTATTATATTATATTATATAAATTATATCAATGCTATAAACATTTGTAACAATCCATAAGTGAAGCTTATGCATTGTCAATGTATAGGGGTCATCTGAACTGACTTAGTAGCTTTTAAATTAAAATTAAATTATTTAAAAAAAATTGTGAATTGAAACCATTTTAGGGTGGCGTGCAGTCAGATTTATTATCAAAACTAAAACAAGTTTTGAATGTTAAATGAATATATAAATGGAATAATTAATTAACTCATTGAAATGGATCATTCCGTAAGTCATGACTGAAGCTGACTGAAGCCTATTAAACGGTTTATAAATAGCTCACTCACTAATTGTCATCTACAATCTAAGGAAATAATAATGCCCACAACCAATGTGTGTAAGTATGCAGCACTTAGACAAGTTCTCAGTTATTATATGAGTTGAGAGTATGGTAAACTACATTTGAAACTTCTAATTAATGCCAAATATAAACTTATTTGTGTTCACATTTCTGATAAATGATAACATATATATAAAAATACTCTAACAGGTAGACGGCAAAGGTAGAAGCCCTATCCAGATCAGCTCCACCCTGGGTACCACAGTCCACGATGCCATCCACGCCGCTCAAGATAAGACGACATGGCAGAAAAAGACTACGAAAGAGTATCGCAAAGAGGTCACGACCTTCAGCATTGATGATACACAATGCAAGGAGGATATCTGACAAATGACTGAATGAAACCAGTTGCATTCACTAAAAGCGGTCTAATAATACCGTTGGTGATCTCATAGTTAGTTCACACCCACTAAATGACTGCATTTAAGTCCACTGACCTGAAACTCATTATAGTGCATTTTCCGTTTCTTCTCAAACTCTATACGCTTCCGACGCGCTTCCTCAGACTCCTCCATGTCTTCGTCGCTACTTTCACATGCCTCCATACACTTTGGCGGCTTATTCATACTAGCAGCGAGCTTTGCCGCTAGAATATTCGCGTCCAGTTCATCACTAGGCTCTACAGCCTCACCTTCTACTGACTCCGAATACGGAGTCTTGGGTTCGTCTACCTTCATGTGTCCATAATCTTTATTAGGTGGATGAAATGTTTCTATAATATTCATCTCATCGAACCTTTGCTCTTTCGGCCGTTTACTTGTAGACGGTGTCCCATCTTGTCCATCGACACTCCGCGATGTCTTTAATATGCCTTTAGAGGGTTTCTTCTGTAAATTCTGCGCCATTACTGTAACTTTATAGCGACATTTTATGACTCTATGCTTTGAAATTTATATGAAATCGTTTTATTTTTTCTGCATAAGTGACAAGAGGACAAATTCTACCAACGTTGACAGTTGACAGACGTTGCTTAATATTGCTACATAAAACATTTTTTTTCTACTGGAAATATTAGTATTCTTGAAAGATTTGAATTGAAAGGATTTCCCAATAAATAACGCCCATTCAATTTTATTACAATATTATTTCTTGATAATGTGTTTATCATGACAGTTTTTTAAATTCTGACTTAATTAATGCATTGTTGTGCTCATATATATTAAAAAAAAAATGTGAGCCGTCACGGGACGCCTGGCAGATGTGAAACATCGACATTATTTTGTAAAAGTCGAATCAAAAGAGAGAATAGCACAGTCGATTGCGCATGGCGACGCGTCGCCACACCGTACACACTACTGCATATAGACTGTATATATTATATACCATCATATAGTGTGGCGACGGGTCACCACAGCATGCGTCGCCACGCCAGAAATCAGTTTTACGTGCGGCTATAGATGTTTCACATCAAAACACTTGCCACATTATGACGGAGATTCACTTGAGGACGGCTCGACCGATTTGGCAGACTTTTTGTATATTTGTAGTTTTATATGAAAGAAACTTGGTTGCCAAGAGAAAGATTTTTTAAACAGTGTCTGGTTTAGAGTTCTGACCGCAATATGAGTAAAAAAAAATTGATCACATCACATAGGGTTTTCTCAGTTTTTCAAAAGGATACAATATTTATCTAGACGTTAAGAAGGAAAAACATGGTTATTTTATTAATGGAAACCAGCTCCGGAAGACTGGCAGCACTAAACTGAATTGTCAAATATACGTAGCTGTCTGTGCTGCCAACTTAGCATTTTTATGGCTAAATTACCATTTTTTTACGTGAAGGACCAAGAAAAACTTCGTAGTATGCTGGAATTATTATTGGCTTTGGCTTCAGATACTTTTCAAGAGACACATATGTACCTATAAAATATTAACATTGTTTTTTTATTACATGATAATAGCTGATTGCATCAGGTAAGTTGAAAAACAAACACCTATTCCAATAATAATATAATTAGAAACTGATCGAAAATGTATGGAAAGGGGAGAGTGGGAAGAGTTGGGAGAGTGAGTGAGTGAGTGTCAGACAGTTAGTCAGTCAGTCAAAGAGAGAGACGCTAATAATACATATGTAGATCCACTAGAGGGCGCTAATCTAAACATTGAGTTGTGTGTCTTTATTAATTTATGTCACCAACCTGTTAATGTGTCGTTTTAAGTTCGTCGTATCGTTTAAGTTTGCGCTTCTATCGACAGTCCCATGATTGTCTCTTTTTTTCAGTGAATTTTGGCATTTTTTAAACTTAGATTTGGCATAATACATTTTTTGAGTCGGCAGCACTGCAGCTGGGTGTATACCATAGAGGTATTATAGCCTCTATGGTGGGTGTATACTCTCTAGCAAAGAGTAAAATAATATATGCTCTTTATGTAGTCTGTGTACTTTATGTATAGCTGTCAAGTGTCAACACACAAAATTGTTTATTATTAAATACATTTATAATTTTGTGGCCTGTTGGATACGTTAAGTATCATCCAGTTCGTAAATTATTAGCACAGGTTTTCGACAATAGTTTGTAATTTTTTACAAATGACAATGGTTGAAGACTCTAGTTTGAATTGTAACAAATCTACAAAGGTACAACGTCACGAATATTTCAATTTATTTATGATAAAAAAGATACTACTGTATATTGTAATACCAGAATGACTGAATGACTAAGTATTAAAGAAAAAAATGTATTTTTTTACTACTTTAGGCTAAAACAGCACGTCCTAAGGCACTAAATCTATGGACAGAAGCCGATGTGCAAAAGTGGCTACGACGTCATTGCAGCGATTATTATAATATGTACTGGGAGAGATTTCATGAGGTAATTATTATTATTATGAGTTCATAAATGTTTTTTTGTTTATAACTGATCTATAAGTCAAGAAGAAATCACAAATAATTCATCAGTGAAATAAATTAAACATTGTAGTTGTAATCTTAACATTTAACATCCATTTGTTGGTAAATTAGTATTATTTTTGGATTCGTTTGGATGTTGGTAAATTAGGACTTAATTTACACTTCATTGGAAACATCGGGTAAATAATACCTTTTTGTTGAAGTGCAGCGATCATATTATGGGTTCAGTATTCAGTTCAGGATTTATTATCTTGTTAGGATTGTCTTACCTACTTCAAGTCAGTAGTTCATTTCTTAAATTTCTTTTTCTTCTCACAAGGCTCAACCATTTGGAAACGGGTAGAAAAGAAACAGGCAGAGTATTATCTATAATCGCTTTTTTTTTTTTGCAACCAATTGTTGCGGTGACTGTATGTAATGATCTATAATTTTTTTTTATTAGTTCAAATAATTGATGACAAATTTTATGAAATAGACATAATTTTATGTAACTTCTAATGAAAGTTTTGTCTTACAGCATGACATAACAGGTAGGACTTTAGTCCGTATCAATGACAATACCCTGCTTCGAATGGGAATAACGAATAAGGAACATAGAGAAGCAATTTGGAGAGAGATACTGAAATTGAGGTTAAAGGCTGATATAGTAGAAATTAGAGATTTGGAACGAAGACACAACTATTTCAACTATGACTTGTGACGCAAAGAAAGCAGTGATAATGGCATAGAATGACCAATGCTAAATATTGAAGAGAATAATGACGTTAGTGCCCTAAGCACTTTTAATAATAATGACAGTATTGTCGCTCATTCCTATTGTGCCTTATCTTTATATTTGTTAAGAATTTAGATAATAAAATGTTGCTATACAAGAAATTTCTACTATATTAGTAGATATTATTAATGAGTTGCTCATCTATGTATTGATGATATTCAGATATTTATTTCAGGATATGTTATAAAGTGTTGTCAAGTATAACAGTAGTGATGGTATTAAGTGTACAACTGTATGGCTGTAAATATTTGTTGCTACTTAGATTTTGCAGGAGTTAAACTCCAATATGCCTTGCATATCCGTCATATGTATAGTAAATAATATAGTAATTTAAAGCTACTTACCTTCGAAGCTTATATCAAAGTGCTAAACAATAGTCTACTGTACAATAAATTGGTACAATGAATACGATTTATTAGTAGTAAAGTAGGTTGTTGATTATAAATTAAACTTTATAGATTTTTAACCTTTATTTTATTTACCTGTAGCCCTTTCTCACAGCCTCCATGATTATCACATCTTTGAGACTACATCTTTTTGGTATGTGAGTATTTTTCTGGCCGCTATGTTTAAGACTCTTAATTTTGGAGTTTGATTAGTTTGACAATAAAGTCGAACTAGATGATCGAACCTCTCGGCTCAAAGGACACTACATTCAAATCTCTCTTAAGCGCTTTGAGCACATTAAGTATGCCTTCGAGTTTACCGTTACAATGTAGTTTCGTAGACTCTGGTGAAAGTTGTGGGAAACTAAAATAACTATGACAAGAAACGACGACCTTGATGGTGTATATAAACCCAAGCAGGGCGGCAATTTCGATTCACCCTACTAAAATACTACAGACCACTGTTTTTAGTACGAGTACGTGCAGAGACGGAGTCTGACTGAAACGATTTCAGTTAGACATCGTCTCCGCACAAGTCGCTGCGCTGTAAACAAATGTACACACCTATGTCTACGACAGACATCTTAACAGTAAAAACACACTGGTCCGGGCGGCATCTCAAAACGGGATAAAATAAGAACTCTTCCATCTAACAGAAGCTATTTTAGGTTATTGACCTGCAAGGGCTGCGTATAATGGATAGCTACATACTTGAAGTATACTTACAAGGTCCCAAGCATTGTCTATTATACATCGCATCTACAGAAATGCAACAAAAACTGCATATACATACGTCCGCCCTTGGGCGGACCCAGCGGCATTACGAGAGCGCTGTTCACGGGGGTTGTCCGGTTAATAGCACTGTACGGTGCACCGGTGTGGGCGGGGGCTCTGGCTGCCCAGAATAGGGCGCGCCTCTGGCCACCTCAGAGCGCGCGGATATCGCCGGGATTCCCCCATGGGTTTGGAGGTGAAAGTGCTCGCCGAAGCATACCTATCAGGTAACCGGGCTTTACTCTTGAAACGTTTCCACTTTTTCGAAGTCCCATTTTCATCTAAAGCAATGTAACTTTTTTTCAATCTACGTGCGACTCATTGGCTACTGGGGCCACAGTACTTTCATGTCTTCTTGGTCCTATTAGCATGGGCCATGGGATGTTATCGTTTAAATAATTGCACCATCCGTGCATTAAAGTACAGCAAGATTAAGCATACGTATTAAGCTTGAATTTGGTATATATAATTGGTAAATGGGTAATAATTTCATTAAAAAGTAGAAGCGAAGGAGTTATGCGACTTCATGAAAGCAATCGCATGTTTTATGTTTATTTCCTGTGAGTGTTCATTACTATACTTTTATTATATAGGTGAATGTTTTGTTTTATAAACATAGCATTCGCAAACTGTAATGTGATTGTGAAAATACCAATTTCCTTGAAACGTTAATATACACGCTTTTAAATAAAAAAATGGTTGTAATATACCTAACTTGCCTGGCTCCATAGTAATATCGCGTAGGAAACGACGGCGAGGCCTATGAGAATATCTAACTAAAATATAACAGTCTGGCTGTATCCACATCCGTAAGGAATTTTAGCTTTTTTTGCAAAGGATGTTAGAAACGTGGGTCTCACACTACTATTATTGTTGTTAACCCCTTCAGCTAAGCTAAATGATTGTGTTATTAGTGGATTCACGTCTGGAGTGCACAGTGGGTGGGGTTCGAACCCGCAACCACTTGGTAAATCATATCCGATACCTCAGCCCTTTCGCTACCGCCGCGCTGCTTGTTGCTACGCCGTATGTTTTACCATACCAAATATAAAAGCCGCAGAATTGAGCTTACTGCGCAATGTTATTAATAGAAATAGAGTTTCATTTTTTAAATATAATTTTGTGTTGAAGTTTTTTTCATTCGGCATACAACATTTTAACATTACCTATTGCTATTCGCTGTGTGCGCGAACAGAGCGCCAACTAGTTGCCATTAAGGCGGACAATAACAGAGGCTGTGTCAAATAAACTAATAAATTATTTTATTTTATTATTTGATACAACGTAATATATATACATATATGTATGTAAAATGTATATATATATTCGCTAATAATTAACAATAATATGCTTTTATTATCTGTTCGAAATGGGCCTATTAAATTACTAAAAGAAGGTTTCAAGCTGTCTGTGCTTTTTAGGCTTATACGGAAATAAAAGCAAAGCAACTCAACATGCCCAGGCATGTGGCAGAAGTACAGGCAATAAAATATGATTTTAGGGTCATTTTAGAGTTGTGAGAAAGAAATCTTCGGTTAATTTTTTTATTAAGATATGGGCTGCTATTCTTGTTACCAGGAAGCCAACTAAGTAGCTAATTTTTTTTATGGGATAGGGGCAAACGAGCAGATTGTTCACGTGATGGTAAGTGACTATTGCCCCCTATGGGTACCTGCAAGTAACAGGTGTGTGGCCGGCCTTTAAGGTGAGAGTATTGGAAAAGGGAGAAGAGGGAGAGTGCGGGTAGGGGGAGAAGAGGGGGAGAGGGAAGGGTTAGGGCCTCTAGTAAGGCGGTAACCTCAGTCACTCGGCGAAATACAATGCCATCATTGCTTAACTGCCGGTTTTCTGTCAGGCCGTGGTATCACTCCGGTCAAGCCTGGCTCTTCCACCGTAAAAGGAGATTTTGAGATTTTTGAGGAGATGGTCTGGTGGGAGTGGAAAGCGCAGCCCGTAACTCAATCACCGAAAGGGAAGGAGGATTTGCTCTCCTTTGATTAGACGGGATCGCTACAACTGGACTTGGGCCTACCAGAGCCGGCCACTTTTGCGGTTTCTAATTCGAGTATTTTACGGGGTTTGACTCCTACACAACCGCTTAAAACATCTCATTCATAATCTATACTTTCTCATAGAAGACTAGATTTTGCTCGAATGGGCCTCATTTACCACGGTATAGATTCTGAAGTGTTATTCCAGTACGTAAACTACCCGTGTGCCAAATTTAATTTAAATCCATTCAGCCATTTTTACATGAAAGAGTAACAAACTTCCATCATCCCTCCTCACAAACTTTTAAAAATTAACAAAACTAAGAAGTTGCGAAGTGCTTCTGATACTGTTATTTTAGGACATGCTGTTAGGTACTTAGGCATTCCTCATTTACATGTATTTTCTTAATTGGGCCTGTAAATATTGTCTTCTGAAAAGAAGTTTTGAAATTAACATATATTAGTTTAATGATTGTGGTTTGTAAAAATAGCAGTTACTGTTCCTAACATTATTTTTACAATTACCAACGCAAGAGTCATGTAGTATATTTCTCACACCTCTGGCATGGCTAAAATGATGTAACACACGGGCATACACGGTAAAATGTTGTTTCATTTTTGCATTTCTAGGTAGATACCTAAGACTTAAAAATGAGTAGTTATAAGAATCACTTATAAGGATTATGGTTTTTTTGTGAAATTCTATTTATATTTTCCTGTTAGAATTCCTAAATCTAATATCTGAAACTATCTAATAATCCGAAATAATTTCGCTTCCGTCACTGAAACTAGTAAAATATTATTCTAGATCCTAAATTTCATATTCATAACATCCCTGGTTTTAATGTTTCCCCCTACCCACTTCGGATACTGCGAATGTCGCTATATAATGCTTTTTGACATTCTTAACTAAATTATTTACCGTAAAGCAATACAGAAGTCAAGCGAGTGAAATAGTTTGTCAAAATTCAGATTTGTGGTACAGGCCGAGGAAAGTGCAAAGGAAGTTTTACTCAAACATAGTAATCGTCAAAGACCCTCGTTACTACACAGAAGTTGTGTTCGTGTTGGTGCGCAAAACGTTGATTGGTCCATCCAATATATCAAAGACCGAGGTTAAACAGTAGCACTGGTGTCTATATAATAAGGTCGCGAGAGCTTGATATGAATGGTGGATATGTGTCAGGTACTAAATGTAGCTTTTGATGTTCATAAGCAGCGGCGAATTTACACATTTGCCACCAGTAGGCTATTAAAATTTTGCCGCCCCTACCGGTCGGTCTATCTAATTCGATACAATAGGACAAGACAAAACATAATGTAGGCCCCAGATTTGCCGCCCCTAAAATCTGCCGCCCTAGGCTTCAGCCTACTAGTAAATCCGTCACTGTTCATAAGTGTTACATGGTGACATAGTTGAATAAACAAAGATGAATAGCTTAGGTAGATGAAGGTGTAGATGAATATTCACATAAGTTTACATTTACTCTGTGTAAAGTAATTTTTTTTTAAACGAATCATGTCTTGATACCTTGTTTACCTTTATAATTAAAGATCGTAAATATCAACGCACACATCCATCCATCTTTATGGATCACCATTTTAACGGAAATATTTATCTCCGATGCTTAGATACTTCTTCGTAATCTTCTGATTCATCATCAAAACCAAGGGGAGAAATCATTTTTTCAAATAGTATTCGAGAGATTAAAGTAAATTTTCCATGATTTAAATGTATTCAATTGTATGACGAAAACTTCGCTGTCAAAGAAAATACAATCATCTAACATTTTTAAATTATCCTGTAGTATGCACGGGCATGCCTATATTGTACCCTAAAATTTTGCCTAAGGGCGCCACATGTACTAAGGCCGACACTGCGTAGGGTAAGAATGGGTATTACCGGTCACTTAAGGAAGAATAATTACAAATCAGAAAATAATCAATATTTCTTTATGAATCTTTTTGCTAATTAAACTTTCATCATTCTTCTAACAAAATCACAACCTTTGAGATCAATAAGTACAACAAATTTGGCGTAATTAATATTTAAAAAAAAAAGACTTTGACCGGTATTAAACACCATCAAGCTCAAGCTTTTTTAAGCATAAGTCACAGGTATAATCCTCAGGAGAGTAATACCCTGAGCACTCGGCATGAGCTCAGAGGTCACATAGTATACAACTATCCCACAGTTCGTTATTTTGTCCATAATTGTCGCAGATTATACATACATCTGTAAGAAGTTCGAAAAATATAGCAACTTTGTTCCTGTTGAAGGTAGTATATTAGCTCTATTCAAGCTCGTGCCTTGAGCTTTCCTGATGGATAAATGATAAGTATCCTTTCAGCCAGTTCTTTGTCAGCTAATTCAAGAATTTTGTTAAAATTTTTCTTATATTTTTTTCTTACAGCATATAAATCAGGCATCTTTTTAATTTGAAGCCAAGTGCACCCAAATATTATTGAGGATCACTTATATATATTATACTGTGGAACTTTATTTGTAGAAGCCATTTCATTTTCTTGTTCCTTTGTGAAGACTGTTTCTCCCCAGCTTTGGGCTATCCCGATTCTTATTCTTTAATCTTTCTTGAAGCATTGAAAATGGCACGCCAGTAATTGAGCTGCTTCCCTAGAAGGTTGCCTTTCATCCCCTAGTTTAAAAGCTCTGTGTAATTGATGTTGGCACCATGGCGCCCTATGAACGAGGTTGGTTTCTTGTTTTGGACATTTTGAAATTTAAAAAAAACTTACCTTGTACTTACTAATTTTAATTGCGGATAATACCGGTCAGCGTGACCGGCATTGTCCGCATAGAAATATTTCCCTAAAATCATATGTAGATTAAAATCTCGTCCAGACAAATACAAAATCTATTATCACTATGGATGCTTGATAATTATGCTACAACAATTATAGGTATTAATGTAAGAAATGTGAAATAACAAACACTAACGTCCTATTGTTTGAACTCGAAAATTAACTTCAGGTAGGCGTGAAAACAGTTAACGTCCGTTCATCCTAGATGTCGCCTGGGGAACAAGCTAGGAGCCGGTGCATCGGGGCGGGACAAAGTCACACTAACAGCCTTGTACGTGTGCATGCACAGAAATGCAGTAATATGCGAGAAATTGTATTGACCGGTATTACCCGGCATAACCCGGTTTTAGCCTATATGTCATGCATAGAAACACCCAGACATTACAAAATTTGCACTCAACTATCGAGCCTACTTCTCTTGACTTTGCTGTTAAATGCTCGACCGCCACTAGGTACACGTAATAAGTCGTCGGTACACTTATTCTTATGACGATGTTTCTAAAATAACCACATATATTTTTACGCAATTTACACAGTTGCCAAACAAAGTACATATGTTACATTTTAAGTGGGAGAACCATGATTAGGCACGTATGGGCCGTTTCAACTTGAGTGATACCACGGCCTCACAGAAAAGCGGCAGTGAAGCAATGCTTGCATTGTGTTTCATCGAGTGAGTAAGGTTAGCGGAGGTTACCCTTCCCTCTCCCCTTCTTCCCCCCTTTCTCTATTTTCACTTTAAAGGCCGGCACCTCTTGAGTTGCAGGTGCCCATGGGCAGCGGTAGTCACTTCCCATCAGGTGACCCGTCTGCTCGTTTGCTCATTATCCTATAAAAAAATAACGACATTGGCACTAAAATGGTACTACTTCTTACCTAATTACTATCCATCTAATGTTTTCCACAAACAGGGCATTACTTTATCACCATTAGGCACACTCCACTGGAATAGTAGACGCGCTCCATTAAATTCATTTGGCATGGCTCTGTTTTCAAATTAACTCCCAATAAATAGGCGCGTCGGGCCCCGATTGTTTTTGCAATCTAATTTTAATCTCTCTGCATCACTTTCTAACGCATATTATACGAAAAGTATAGACACTTTTTAAGTTATCAGTAGTCAATTATTTTTTTGTTTATATTTACATACTAGCAGTTCCCCGCAGTGTCACCTACGTTTATGGTCACTGCTCCGCTCGTAAAGGGCGTAGCGTGGTGTTACATAGCCTATAATCTTCTTCAATAATCACTCTATCCAATATAAAAAGAATTATTTAAATCCGAACGATAGTTCCAGAGATTAGCGCGTTTAAACAAACAAACAAAAAACTCTTCAGCTTTATTGTATTAGTATACATTACACAACTGATGTCTAGCCCCAAATTAAGCAGAGCTTGGACTATGGAAAAACGGATAAACATAGAAACAATGCATACAAATATTTGCACTGAGCGGGAATCGAACGCGTGATCCGCGGCGTGGCAGTAGAACGTACTAACGCCAGAACCACCACTTATTAGTATGGTTACAAGATTTCTTACTACAATTGTGATAGTATTTTTATTATTTACATTACATTTTAATTCTAATACAATGAACTGTTTTTTGTTCTATTCTATTTTAAGAAAGAGTTTTATTTGAGTGTCAATTGATTGATGAATCAAAGAAAATGTTTTGTAGGTACACTTGATAATATTCAAAAGGACACTAATATAAGTACCTACCTAGATTCAGGATTCCAACTTTGGGAAGTGCACAGGAGCTTTCCTGCCCGACGTGCATTGGCGTTACAATAGGGTGGCAGAGCGGACAAAATGCCACGGGCCCCAGGCCCGAGGGGTCCCCAGGCCTCAACACCCTGAACACAGGTTGCCCTTTGTATTTAATCAATCAAAGTGACCACCATTACAGGTGGAATGTTTTGTTCAAATTTAAATGGGACCCACCTTGATTACAACCAATTCCAATAAAAAAGATTTTTTGGAATTGGTAAACAAATAGCGAAGATATCGCGTAATATACACAAAAAAAAAACAGTCAAATTATTCGTGCTCCTTTTTAAAGTCTGTTAATGGATGGATGGACCATTCATCAGCCAGCCGTTTTATTTCGTAAAACTCTTCAGAGAAAATTAAATTAAATTTACATGAAATTTGCGAGGATGAACGTTTCCAAGATCCCTAAGCTTCTATAAAATGAAAGTATTCTATTGTGTTTTGGATGTACTTAATCATTAAACACCTGAGATCGCGTTTCCTTGCAGTAAAAGAAAGTGCCACCACACCGATCGCATCGATCGATTGACTTCGATAGATTGGTGCGGCACCTTTTTAGACCGATTAGTGAGGTAACCACTGATGAACGCCGAAAACTGATCCATTCTATCATCGGTCGATGTGTGTGTTGGCACCCTAAGGGAGGGCCCCATCCGATGAATTAGCCACGGGTCTCAGATGGTATAGTTACGCCACTGCCGACGTATCTTTGTAAATAGAACCCATGTAATTTAGAAAGATAAACAACAAAAATATAACGCACATTGTTGACTTTATACATTTAAAAAAAGGAATAATTAAAGTAATTAAAAAAGTAACAATTTGCTTCATTATCTGGGATTTTTGAAATTACCGTGATTAATTCGGTAAAACTTCTGCAAGTAACTATTATCTTATCTGTGCTTCTGCTAACGAAACGTCTAAAATCGAAAAGGTTTCAACTGTGTTTGAGAAGCAGTGCAGTGTTTCATAATATGTACCTATGTGAATGATTTGCTAACATTGGGGATATTTTAAATAAATTTTGGAATCCTTATCGATAATTAAAATTAGGCATGTCAAGGTTTTGTGTTACGTTAATTGTTAATTTAGAACATTATTTGGCATACTCGTTAATAGTAATTGAAAGTTCAGTTTTTTTTAAAGTTAAATTTCAAATACGAGTAGATACGTGCATGCCGTCGATTTCGAAAGCTTTGTTCTTTTTTCGCTATAATTGGTAACTTTTTAAACGTAAGGAAATATTAACATAACTATTTTCAATTACATATCCCTGTTGCTTGTTAAATAGACGTTTAGTCAATCGGTTCACAGAGTACCTAAATGCTCAATTTTATTGTGTCAGCCCGCAGTCATAGCTGCTCGTTGCGCGAGGGTGAACGGTCGCGCACGCCCTCCATTAAACTTTTTTCCCGCCAATAGTTTTGGCGCCTGTTTTAAGTGTAGTGAATGATCCAAGGAGTTTAAGTAATAAGGTTTATAATTTTAAAGTCTTAGTGATCTATGGTTTAATGTTGTATGGTTAAATAAATATTAGGTTTGTATTTTTTATCAATTTTTTACTTTTATAATACCTTTTTTTAGGTACCTATGTAATTCGTTTCATATGTATTAGGTAGTGTAGGTACTAGCGAACCGCCCCGTCTTTGCACGCGTGCAATTTAGTGTTGTAATTTTATCGTGAAACAATTCAAGTCCACAGATTTAGCAAATTAAGGTACTTTTACTCACTTTAAATAGATTGACCTGTATCTATCTATGTAACGGTATCTTTCAGTTTTCACCAACTTCAAGACGTCCGAATAATCTGCAAAATTGGACACGTAATATGGATTGATGACAATACAAAAAAAAAAAAATGAATAGTTAATTTTTTTTTTTTAAAAAACACGCTTTAATAGCAAAGCGAGTTAAAAAGTAAATAGTTCATTTATCAGAGATATTATAAAAATATAGTAAAAAGCACCCCACGCTTTTTAAAAAAAGAAGAAAAAGCCCCTCCCAACTGAGCTTGTGTTAGGAATTTGTCCACATTGTCAGGTAGTGGACACATCACAGTAATTCGCACCCACGACATCTCGTTCGCCAGGAGATACGATCGATGCCTTTTAGCATTTTTTAAAAACCTAAACCTTTTTAAAATTCAACAAGTATGTAGTTAATACTCATCTTTTTAAATGTTCAGGCCACATACACATGGAAACTATTTGACCTGCCCTCAATAGGAATGACTGTGAAATCGTAAATATCTTCAAGTATTTATTTATTAAACAAATGAGAGCGTTGATATTAAAAACTCTTTTTCAAAGTCTGGAACTTCTACATGCCAACATTGTCCAGGTCAGAGTTAGTATGAACAGTTTTAATATTAAATTTTTCATGTATGTATTTGATTCAGATTCAGATAATAGGTGTTCATATGATTATATAGGTATATACACAGGGTGTATCCAACACTGCGACACTTACTTAAATCACTGGAAGGGCATAACTCTATCATGCATTCTTAAGTCATATGACACACTATAACGGCACTGCAACGGCACAGCTCCAGCACGGCGCCGCCTGAAATTGAGGCTACCGCTAGCCGCCCGCGAGGTGCAAGTTTGCAGTCCGCGCGTCGCCCGCGAGGTACAAGCTAATTTCATCGTCTTCATGTGCGACACGACGCGAAGTTTTTTCGCTGGCGGCTCGCAGTAGGCGCGCTGTAAGTACGCGGACCGCGCGATGCGAGAAGAATTTTAAATTTTTAGGATTTCTACCACCTATACGATGAAAAAGTTGAAAATGGGCAATTTTAATACGGTAGGAGCAAATTACAAAAAACCCAATTTTTGGCGATTTTGTCGCATTTGACGTTAATTTGACAACATTCCGAACGTTAGAAATGGGATTAAATTCAGGACGATATTCCTGATATACTAACGAAAAAGTTTTACTATGTTAAAACCTGTGCGTAATTAAGTGAAAAATTTGCCCCCTTTTGTCTAATGCCACTGGCCTACAAAAACAAGATAACACTACCGATAATAAATTTAATATTGTCGATTTGCGGTTTTCTAAAAGATGAAGGTTTTGCCGCACACCGGCACATATGAAGTACCCCAAAAGCATTTATTTAATAACCGTAATTAAATAATTCCTTAGATTTGAAATTATTCCCAGAGAAAATTCATGTTCAAAAAATTCAGTGTTCAAATTTAAGTTTCTTCAATAATTATTGTGATCATAGTTGTAAAAGATAAAAAATATAACTACCATAGATATTCATCTGTAGCTCCAGAGATTTTTTTACACTATAGAAATATTCACAAACAGTCAAGCAACGTCAGCATATAAAAAAGCTCTTTGAAGTAAATACTCGTTATCTTTGATCTTCGATACGTTTAGCATAAAAAAAAATCATAAACAAATTTCATGTAACGACTGCAATAAATTGAACGATCGGATCGCGCAAAAAACTGATATGTTCGCCTATTGTAAACCTTGTTTAAAATTTAAAAAATGTTAAACCCAACTCGTGTGTTTCTCTTATCTGATAAATACAGAATATATAACTAAGGTCGCTAGTGTCAGCAAGCCTTGTCTGCCAGTAAGTGAATGTTGGACTTTTAAATCTACTTGTACTCGCCCACTGGTAGATATTCGATCATAATCATTATTATTATAAAAAATCATTTTCAAATTTCTTTATTGATAGCACTAAAGCTCATCAATAGCTATTAAATAAAAAAAAAAACAGTCAGTCGTAGGACTGCACGTCAGAAGTGAAAAAATAACTTCACAATGTATTTGCATATACATATACACACACATCTGTATATATAATTAGGTTAAAAATAAAAAGTAGTTAATAAGTAATAACATATCTAAATGTATACATAGGGTACACTGGAAGGTCTGCGCTCCTGGCCGCTCATAAATGTTGGAATTTCGAATGTTATATTTTTTTAAATATAAGAAACTCGGCTCCGTCTTACGAATTCTCGATCAGGTCACGTGTCCTGACACGAGTTTAACATTTTTTACTAATCCCAAAAAATGCACAACGCCGCTAAAGAAGTTTTCACTTCAAAAATGTACATAGTCTATGATTTTATTATTAGACCTACTATACAACTGTAGAAATAAGTAGAAAGGTAAGTTGAAAGTTACTTGTTAGCCCTAGATGCAATAAATGTACCTAAATTCCACCGCTAAGCTAACAATATGTAAACCGATGCGTTTATTCACGATAGCAATGACGTCAAAAATGGCAACATCGTAAATATCTAGCTTTGTTAAAACTCTTAGTTTATTTTATTAGTGTAAAATCTATTTACGAGGCCTGGTAACAAGAAACGTGTTTTAAAAATTTGCTTTAGAAATACTTATAATTTTAATCAAAGACGTAATAAATGAAAATGCCACTTTACAGATTAATTCATGAACATAAATATATTTCGTATCTTACTGAGTATACCCATAGATTTTGCACCTTCGAGGTTTTAAACAAGGTTACTTGAGATGGCGACCCTGTAGGATTTATTTATGCTACACGGGAAATATCCTATCCTGAGTGTACATACATGCACCCACGTCTGTATCCCCGAAGGTGTAGTAAAGGAGGAAGGAAGGTGTACCAGAGGTGTATTAAACACCCACAAGTTGCCAAATATAATTTGGTCCCACTCACGTAATAGGGGACAAGTCTATTGCCGTCAACCAGGCACATTAAGAATAAAGATTGTAACATTGTGAGTATATTAAAAGGCTTTCCCTTTAAATAATAAAACTTAAAATAATAGGCTTCCCAGTAAATAAAAAATAATAGAAATTAGAAAATAATTAACCAACAAATTTTAATACGCAAATGCACAAAAATGATACACGTGAATGATGAATGACCACGTTGACTATGACGCATTTTCTAAAGGCTTCGTAGTACGCAGGTGCAAAGACACGTGCTAGCATACGAAGATTATAAGAAACACTGACTACTTGTATTCTATCTCATTCTCTCGCAGGTTAAATCCTATTTAGCAATATATTTGTCTCTTTTTCTTTGTAGTACGCAGGTGCAAAGGCACGTGCTAGCATACGAAGATTATAGGAAACACTGTATACTTGTAATCTATCTCATTCTCTCGCAGGCTAAATTCTATTTATGAATGTTTGTCTCTTTTTAGTGTGAGTTTTTCGTTTCATCAAATTTCAAATCACAACGATTCTAGAGAAGTTTCACTTCAAAAACGCAATGGAAGGCAAGTGATAATGCTTTTGTGGATGGATTGAGGAGTGTAAGCCACAGCTCGAGCAGCTCACGGTCGTTCACTTGTTACCAGCCAGTTCGAACTGGCTGTTGCCAAGAAGTCCGAGCCCTATCTCTTAGACAAACCAGTGCAGGGACTCCCATTTCTTGGTTCCAATAAAGTTTTTTATGTTTCTATTTTTAGTGCAACAAGGATGATAATTATGGTAATCTAATATATTCGTCGTTTCGCAGATATTGAAATAAACTCCCTGGACAAATAGCTTGTTTGATTTAGAATAACTTTCTTTTACACCAACGAGAAATACAGAAGTCAGATATATTTGTAGTTCCGTTGAGATGTTGGCAAGCAATAATGTATGTGTTACAGTTTAGTTACAATGTGTTAATGATATATTGTTTATGTTTAGAATTCAACCTAATTAACATTACGCTCAATGCCCTCTTGTCTGTCAAAGGTGGTCAGGTTTATGGCGAGTGATCTACTGCTTGAGGAAAACATATCATTTTTTATTTACTTGCAGATTAAAGTGAAACAATCGTCTTTGAATGACTATAAAAACTTTTAATTAGTGTGTGTTAGCGATATCTTCACCATTTGTGAACTAATTTCATTTTTTTATTGAATTGGTTCGACTCAAGGTTGGTTCCATATAAATTTTAAGAAAATATTCCACCTCTAAGGGCGAACAATACAGTCTTTTACAATAATGTATCATGACTATGCACCTAACATTGAAGTCGGTAATAACAATAATAATAACTTTTGGCTGAAGTGGTTCCGAAGTTCACATGCTCGTTTGGCATCTCAATTCCAAACAGCTTTAGACTCTGGGTAATTACCCCATTTTATGACCACTGGTATTACCCACTTACTCTATAAGTCCAGTAGTGCCATGGATCCCAAAAACTATAGACCTATTACGTGCTTACCAACCGTGTATAAGCTTCTAACATCTATTCTGAGACTCAAAATTACTACACATTTAAATAAAAATTCGATCATTTCTATTTCTCAGAATGGATGTAGAAGCGGGACCCGTGGCACTAAAGAGCTCCTTATCATGGATATGGCAATTAGCCAACAGGTGCGTCGTAACCGTAAGAATCTGTCGACATGTTGGATAGACTATAAGAAGGCCTATGACTCGGTTCCACATACGTGACTTTTGAGAGTGCTAGAGTTGTATAAAATTGATACAACTCTTTGCACTTTCTTAAAGTCATGTATGAGGCAATGGAGGACGGTACTTCGCTATCCAGGATGTCGGCAGATTGCGGCAAGCGATGTACCAATAAAGATTGAGCGGGGCATATTTCAAGGTGATAGTCTGAGTCCCTTGTGGTTTAGAGGGAGAGAGGGTCCAAAGTCAGGCAAGGCTTTGAACCCTCTCAGTACTCTGTTAGGGGGTTCAGGGCTAGGCTATAGCCTAAATAACTATAACTATAGGTTGCAGAAAGATGATCTAGTTATATCTCACCTTCTATATATGGATGATCTGAAACTACTAGCCCCTACTAGTTTGCAATTAATAGCGTTACTGAATGTGACTGAAAACTTCAGTAACTCTCAAGATGGAATTTGGCGTGGACAAGTCATGCATGTAAAGAAAGGTGTGATAGTAGAATCTGAAGGAGTCGAACTTTCAGATTCAACAAAACTCAGATCTCTGTCTGCCACCGAAACCTACAAATATCTAGGCATATCACAATCATTGGGAATACCTAAATCGAATGTGAAACAAGCGCTGCAGGAGCGTTTTTTTGACCGCCTGAAAAAAGTACTAAAAAGTCTTTTATCAGGGGGTAACAAGATTCGTGTCTGCAACGGTTGGGTCGTACCGGTTTTGCTGTATTCCTTTGGTATACTTAGATGGACTCAGACTGAATTAGATGCCCTGGACAATAGAGTCCGTACACTGCTGACTGCATTTCGGATGCACCACCCACGTTCATCAGTAATGAGGTTGTATATCCCGCGAAAATTTGGGGGTCGTGGACTTTTAAACATTAAGACTTTACACAATCGCGAGATATACAACCTTAGAGAATATTTTCTGCATACTGATGTGGGAGTGCATTGTAATGTAGTCGCAGTGGACAACGGACTCACTCCGCTCGCTTTGGCTAAAGGGAACTGGCGCAAGCCTGTGATACTTAGTACTAATCATCGCAGAGAGGTATGGAAGGGCAAAGTACTTCATGGTCGTTTTTATCGGGCCCTAAGTGGGCCTGATATAGACTTAAAAGCGTCCATATCTTGGCTACGGTTCGGTGATCTCTTCGGAGAAACCGAGGGTTTTGTCTTTGCAATTATGGACGAAGTTGTTATGACAAATAACTATCGGAAATAAATCCTGAAAGATGGTACGGTGGACATCTGTCGGGCATGCCACCGTCCTGGTGAATCTATCAGGCATATTATTTCTGGTTGTTCTCGTCTTGCTAACGGTGAATATTTGCACAGACACAACCAAGTGGCCAGGATTGTGCATCAACAACTTGCCCTTATATACAATCTTGTGCATTCAGAGGTGCCATATTACAAGTATGTGCCCGACCCAGTTCTCGAAAATGGTCGTGCCACATTGTATTGGTATCGATCTATCATCACTGACAGAACTATTGTTGCTAATAAACCTGACATAGTGGTGATAGATCGATCAGAGCGCCGCGCAATGATTGTCGATATCGCTGTTTCTCATGACGAGAATCTCGTGAAGGTAGAAAAAGAAAAACAAATCAAATATTTGGATTTGTCTCACGAGATTGTCGATATGTGGAATGTCGATTCGGCGATCATTGTTCCGATCGTCATATCTGCGCATGGATTGATAGCCAAAAGCCTCGATCAACACCTTAAGAGGCTCGCGTTAGACGGTTGGATGAAGGGACTGATGCAGAAGGCAGTTCTCCTCGACACGGCCCATATAGTGAGGAGGTTCCTGTCTTTGGAGCCCTAACCACCGGTGTCTTGGTCCCTGTACCCGATGTCGGTGGTCTACTATTTTTTATATTTTTAAATATATATTTTGTTTTATAGGTATTTAAAAATGTAAATAATAAGTTTTACGATAAATAAAGAGAATAATAATAATAATTCCACACATCTCTCACACGGCCGTCTGATCCCAAACTAGGTAGAGCCTGTACTATGGTAACCAGACCGCTGATAAATATACTTAAATATTTCTAAATACATACATATTATAGATAAATTACACCCAGACACAGAACAAATTATCGTGCTCACACAATTATTTGTCCTTTATAATATACTTTTATTAAAAGTTTATTATAAAGAAATGTTGATTTGAACCCATTATATTAGATTAATGAAATTATCTTCATTTATAGTAGACGATACAACTGTCCTAATTTTTTTAAATTATAATTTTATTGTTAAAACGGTTTTTCGCACAAGTTTATATGTAGTATTTATAAAGTACGAATTCCTTTTTGATTACTTGCGGTTTCGATCAAAGTTGATCAAAAAAAGAAATTAGAATAGGTATCTATTCTAATTTCTTTTTTTTAATCGACCTTAGAGAATAACGTACACGAGCGTGTTGAGAAATCTATGCAGAGTGGATGTGAATAATTTGGACGCCATTACTAATAACTTTTAATCTAATTAATAATTTTTATAATTTCATTTCTATATATACATATAGAAATGAAATTATAAAAATTAAAGAAATACGACTGTATTCACGTATGTTTCTGGCAAAACCTTCACCCAATTCGTCAATGACAGGGCTGACATGAATCAAATTATGGGTATTTCTTACCAAGGATGTTGATGGAATGTCCAGAGACACCTTTCTGTAACAACCTTTATACAAAAGTATATACACGTAACTTGAGGGTGTGCAGGGCCAAAAAAGTAATAATTAATTGAAATTAGGTATTAGATAGACATGACACACGATGTTATTAGTAATGGCGTCCAAATTATTCACATCCACTCTGCATAGATTTCTCAACACGCTCGTAACAAGTATATAATCCTATCTCTTTGATCGTCGATCGTAAATACAAACTTATGACATGTTTATGTCTAGAGAAACACCTCGTTGCAGACATCGTGTGACATATGGGGCGGTGCGTTTCAACTGACCCATCTTCCATCATCACTCGCCATACTCGAGCGAATGTCATTACTCTAACGGGCATGATGAATAGGTGAATTATTCTTACTTGTACTGACAATATTTGTAATACAAAGTAAACTGTATCACAGTAGATATATAAGAATCGCAAATGGAGCGTTGAAATCTAGGCCATGAATGCAATTTAAATAAAAAAAAAATACCTCAAGAAACAACAAAAGTAGTTATTGTTTTAAAAAGACAATCCGTATTAGAGAATAGTCCGTATTCGCGATCGTTTGGTCTTTGAAAATATTATTATATATTTATAGGAGTGACTAACGGGCACAAAAGCACAATATGAATCGTTCAAATAGTTTTTCCTTTTTGGACCCCTTTACAATCAACGCGATGGCAGTTTCTAAGATGATCACATAAAGCATTGCGCCATCCGAGCCATCTATTCTGGTGCAGTGTAGCATTAGATGATGTACATGACTATTCTCTTTCTTCGGAAGATTTCTAGGGTCAAGATTGATATGCAGCATTTTAAATTATTAGGGTTTAATTTAAAATATTTATAAAAGGTTAGACTTTTCTGTCTGACAACCGTGGAGGGCTTCAATGGACGTCCAGTCTCTTTCATCATAACATTCAATACTACATTAAGTAGAATAAATATATAATGAAAGCATTATTTGTTACAAAGTTACGTAAAATATCTTACAATTTCATTGGTGTAGTAACAAATTAAAAAGGAAAAGAAAAAAAGCACCAAAAGTAATTAAATTTATATCTTTTGTTTAAAAATTGCGGAAGATACAAAGCACTACCATTACCTCCGTTTAGTTTTTACTTCAGCAAAAATAAAACTCGAAAAACAAAGTATGATATTCTTCTCTTTTTTCATCTTGCTGCATTTCGTCCAAAACAAAATATTTCTCTCAATGTGTTTGCAGTAAAACAGATTGCATACGTTTGAACCATGATTTATTTTGTTTATTTGACACATCAAAACGTTTCCGTTGAACCAAATGACTGTTTATACTTTTCAAAGGAAAAACACTAATCAAATATGAGAAACAAGCAAGTTTTGATGGCTTTCAAATGGAATTCGTATAATATTTCTGCAGTTTATTTAAACTGGTATTGGCAACGACGTAGAAATTGATTTAGGTAACTATGTACTTTATTTTTAGGTTATGATAATAAAGGATTTGATTACGTGCAGGGCTGAGCTAAATGTATGTAAGTACATATTACGATCGTTGTATTTCGATTTTAGTATCAACAAGGCTGATGTTGTATTTGTAATAAAATCAAATGTGCAGATATTGACCAAGTGGCGGGAATGATTATTGTTAAGTATAAATACACGGTTTATTAATAAATATTTATATTAAATCGTATTAACAATCATTATTATTAGTATCGAGTAAAGCAAGATCGATCTACATGTTTTGTTTCACAGCCAACGCTACTGTATGGAACCAGATGGAAACAGATCGAAGTTCAAAAAAAAAAATCTTTCAGAGACATTTTATGTTTCCCGTATACGTTATAGTTACCAGAAAAATGAAAGATACGACAAATTTTATAACAAGTAAAAATTAAAAAGACCCAAAAATCCCGTCAACTATTAGAAAAGAGCTGATGATCTTCGAACGGCTGAACAGAGTTGCTTGAAGATTTGCGAAGACCTCTTTTTTGGTATATATTGTATAAAAATACAACTGCCGCACTAGAAATGTTTCCTGTGTTGCGGGGGACTTTAAAAACATGGAAACAACGAACACAAAGAACTCCCGGACTCATGACACTTATTTGTGGTTCACACTAATTTTCGTCTCGTGTAAGAATGGTGGCGATGCGACCACTATAATCATTTTGCCATTCGTTTGGTCCAAGAATAGAATAGAATATAATATCTTTATTTGCAGTAAAATGTGGTTAGTACATAGGTTCTTAAAAACCAAGGATTACAATAGTTCAGCACATTTTTGTCATATTTTTAACATGCAAATAGTTATGACACAGATTGTTTTATATTATAGATTAAATTAATTACATTGTATAATTGTTTATAGCATGTCAATTCATTTATCAATAAATATACATAACTAGCTGCGCCCCGCGGTTTCACCCGCGTAAGTCCCTCGTTAAGTTTTCTTTTTTGTGCAAACTTCACATAAACCATCTAATAAATAGTCCGAACAAAGCCTAAACATTTGGTTTGGATAGGTGAGCCCGTTCTTGAGTTATAAAATTACAACGAAAAGTGGCATTGATTTTTATATATATGGATTAGTCACAATTATACTCATCATCTAATATTATTTTACCTATCATTAATCAAGTCAAGATCATTTTCATGGATTAATTACACTATATAATAAAATAAGTTACTATTATATTAGAACTATTTATATTTTAAAAATTCCTCCACATTATAAAGGCATCTTTGTATAAGCCACTCACTCCTTAAGATTTTTTAGAAACACTGAGGTTGAGAATTGCTTGAATTGAATTGCAAACCGTAGCTTCTACTGTTAACGGGTGTTAGGGACTGTGAGGAATATAACTCCTGAAAAATGTCAGCCGGATGGCCTGGTGACTGGGAAAGGGGTAATCCATCACTCGTTTACAGGGCCAGGAATCACGGCGCGCTCTTACGTGAAAAAGGTCGCCAGGGACGATAGCTGCCAGGATTTGTTGAAGGTTGGTGGATTAAATGCAGCGTTGCATGCAAACTGCCTCCCCCGGTAATAAGTTTCATGTTGCAGTCAGATTAACGTCGTCAAAACATCGCTACGTCGAAATACAATCAAAACAAAAAGTCTATCTTACGCAAACTTCTGGGCGGAAGCTATAACATACGTTCCAAAGGGCTTAAGAATAAGTTTTATAGAGAGGTGAAAAACTTTAAAAAGTTGATGAAATCAAAACTTAACTTGAATTTATGTTTCATTTTTCCGCTGTCTTACAGCTGATTTACAGCATTTGAAGAATACAGATAAAACAAAGCACCAATCAACAATGGTTTCACAGAGAACGGAAGAATAAAACATTATTTATTAGGCGCGAAAAGTCCAATTTTACATTCGTTCAATGATACACGAACAATCAGGCTCTTTGTTGAAGACTTTACAATCGTAAACCAACACACTATTGATGTTAATGTTTAGAAGATAAAAGCCGATGTTTAAAGCGTTTCATTTGCTACACGTCCGAAATTTACAATTAGGTACGTTTTGACTTTCAATTGTCACAGTCCTGGCCTTGAAGTAGATCAATACTACAGTACTACGTATTTTTTTTAATTTTAATGGTGATAAATAACACCCTTGAGCGCCGGAACTCTTGTAGCACCTTGTACAAATTATGAAATTCCTATGATTTTTAAATTTGGAACATTCGTATGGATACGTGCTAGTAAGTACCGAGTATTTGGCAAGCCGCCGCATACGGATCTTGAACACAAATGTGTATATTTGGCTTAAGGCGTAAATGCAGAGTTTCTGGTGGAATTATAGCCGTGCTACTGGACTAATAGTTTCACCTACCCTACCCGTGGCTACATCCCACAACTGGCGTGACTTTATTCGGCTGAGAAGGGCCAGCCCAGCATGGCCGTAACTTTTGACCCAGGAGAGCAAAATTTGATTTTTTGGCGGCCCAGGCAATTTTTTTAACGACCCAATGTTGGGTGATTTTTTTATGACTGTCCAGAGTAGGGCAAATCAAAATTTGACTTAAACATTACTTAAATAAACTTAATACTACGTAAGTTTACAAAAGTCAGGGGGGTACGGCCATGATCCCCAGAGGCGTAACAAGTATTTATAATAAATCAGTATTTGCTTAAAATAGTGAACATAACGAGTACCATTATAGTAATTTGTAACAGTAATATTTTTAAAATAAATAACTTTTGCTGAACTTCGCTGAATCACTCGCTCGAACTCGGATTTGAATCAAAATTTTATTTTACTTGCGTCAATTCTAATTAAATTGTTTTCATCTTGAAAACCAAGTTTTCAAATTAATTAAAAATAGTTTGAATATTCTGTCACCAGTTTTTGGACGATGATTTCAAGACCTGATGACTCTTGGTCTTATAATTTAACTAGATATAGTTTTGTTACACCTTAGTACACTTTTATTTACAACTCTCGTAGTAAAAGTCAAATCTTTGTATTTTGTTTCATCAGCTACAACAATAGTAATGCCGAATTGCGATCTTGTAAGCATAAAACGAGTATTTATTATTAAGATAAATACAAATATAAAACAGAGTTAGTAAATAGTTAACCCAGCGTCAGCAACAGAATATACTATGGAGCAGAAGCAAGTAATCCTCTACACGAGTCCAGCAATTATTGATAAAACACAGATCTATCCCAAAGATCACAACGACTTGGGCTCTCAATCTAATACAATCTTGACTACCTCTATTTCACCAAACACAGCAGGTGGAACATCTCACATTGTGCATCAAAGTCACTCCAGAACAATTAACTCATAGCGGTAGTTGACTTTAAGTACTTAGGGTAGGCCTTTGGTGTGGCGGCCACACTCTATCGCCATTACATCTTATGAGCACAGTTGGTTGTGCTGGAGCTGCTGCTCCAGAAAAAGCCTCAACCGGCGTAAACACAAAATATTTTCGGTAAATATGTTTTTGAGCCGTTTGGGGTCGAGACGCTATGGCCATGGGGTCCGAGTGCTCGTTCAGTCTATAAGGAACTAGCTAAGCAACTAATCGCAATGCTGCCAGCTTTCTGGGAACGTTATCAGTAAGCGACGATGCGGAGGAATTTTATGACGCATGCATCTAAATAGTCCATCCGTTAATTTTATTTTCTACTGAAATAATATTTGTAGTTAAATAAAATTAATGTTAATAAAGAAGGAATAGTCTAAGTTAAAAATTAATAAACAAACCCAGCAAAAAATTTCAGTCTACCAATATTTAAAACACATTTAACGAATCTTCACGACTCTTTCGTAAGGCGTTCCGAGTCCAATTTAAAAATGGTTGACACATTAAATTAAATTGTGACAAAGAAATTCCCCAAGTGGTGTGTTTTAAAACAGCTTGTTTATTATTATTTAGAAGTTAAATTTAAATCTGTTGAATGCAAAGTGGCTCGTTTGATTTAGCGATTTGGTGGAGAATGTGACTTGTGTTGCAATGTTTATGTTTGTTTGGTTTCTCTTATTTTTTAAAACACAATTCTCGCTTTTGGAAGAAGTGACTTTTGGTAGCGACGGGGACTTCACAAACACACACCCAACAGACCCAGTGTGTACCTAAACTCTTCTACTTTTTTTGCTAATGCGCACCATGTCAGCCAATTCTGGCGACATGAAGTTGTGGATTAAATATATATATTGATTGATTTACTTATTTATTTATTAACTACAGTATCTACAAACAGAAACATAATTATTATATGAATAAACATCCAAACTTAAGAGATTATCTATGCACCATACTGATAATTGTGTAGATTCGTATGCTCAAAATAAATGATTTCGCCATAGTCAGGCAATATAAGATTTTAAAATTCTAAAATGGTTTTGATTTAATTTATATTCAATATTGAAGTAAATATTTGACAACAGCTAGAAATGACGTCATTCCTTATCCCACTAATATCATAAATGTGAAAGTATGGATGGATGAATGGATGTTTGTTACACTTTCACGCAAAAACCATTGAACCGATTGCGATGAAACTTGGAATGTAGATAGCTGGAGACCTGGATTAACGCATAGGTTACTTTTTATCCCGATATTCCCACGGGATCGGAACTTACGCGGGTAAAACCGCGGGGCGCTGCTAGTTATTTTATAAGTTAGGTTCGGTGGTTTTTGCGTGAAAGAGTAACAAACATCCATCCATCCATCCATCCATCCATCCATCCATCCATACAAACTTTCACATTTATAATATTAGTGGGATGTCCAACCTACCGTTTTGTCGTTAGTAAAAAACACTGATTTGACGGGACCACTTTACGTAAAGCACTGCTCACGCTATGCACTTAAATTATGTCGATGAATAGATGTATTTAAGATGAAACTTAAAAAGTTAAACACTTTGATTAGGTACAATGAAAGTGTGTGTTTAAACTATACTCTTTATAACAAAATATATACTTATCTCCTCCTCCACCTTATTCACTCGGCGAAAAGCAATACAAGGATTGTTTCACTGCCGAGTACCTTAGTATTTGCCTTAGTACTTTAGCACTTACAATAAAGGTATATTATAGTATCATGTCGGGTCTCCACACTTTGCAAACCTCTACAAGCCTTCAAAATTCAAACGTGTGGGTAGGATGGAGGATCGTTTCACTTGTGTAGACTTGCTAGCTAGTACTTAGGACAGATCCGATCGAGTGTCGGTTTTTTGCCCCTCGTCAACGTAAGTTTGCGAAGCGTTTGCGAACCATCTACGCGTTTGTGCAGGCTTGGAGTTTGCGGCAAGTTACAAATATGTGGTCCTGGCATTAAATATTATACTTTTGTAGCACTGTGTCAGAGCTCCATTCTAGATTTTTTAAATTTTTGTTACCAGTATTTTTTGGGTTTTCGTTAGAGGGCTCGGATTTTGGCAACAGCCAGTTCGAGTTACAGGTATCAGACCCTGATTGAACTGCTCGAACTATTGCTTACACTTCCCAAGCTCTCCGTATAAGCAATATCTCTATCCATCAATTACTTTCCCTTTTTAGATGTCTTTACCTTTGAATACACTTTCAACTTTCCCATTTTAAATTCCCAAAGTGTCCGGTTGAGGCGGTTGACGGCAATTACCTTGCCCATAGTTGGCAAAATATGAGTGTTTAGTATGTATCTGCACTCTGCCTACCCCTTCGGGGCTATAGGCGTGCGTGTATGTACGTATGTATGTTTATTGGCATCGGTAACCATTTATCATCAGGCGGTTCTTGTGCTTGTCTAATTTAGGTATGCTCATAAAAAATATAATAATTAAATGCCAATTCCCACTAATATTATAAATATGAAAGTTTGGATGGATGGATGGATTATCTTTCACGCAAAAACCACTGAACCGATTGCCATGAAACTTAGTATGTAGATAGTTAGAGACCTGGATTAACGCATAGGCTACTTTTTATCCCGATATTTCCACGGGATCGGGACTTACGCGGGTGAAACCGCGGGGCGGTGCTAGTATTTTATAATATTAAAAATTATCCACATTTACTTCCTAAAGGATATGAAAATAAGCAGTATCTCTCAAGAGATAAAACTGAACTTGCTGGAACAAGATCCCTACGTCTACAAAAAAATTGTCATAGCAGGTATTGTGATCAAAGTTTTTAAGAATGTACCTACCTTTATTTAGACACGACTACACACAGCTTTGTAGAAAGGTGTTTGTATTCAGTTACAGAATTCATGTCTCTTATGGAATACAATTACTTTTTTATATTATCTTCCACAATTACATATTTCTGTGTGTATTAAATAATCTATTATCATAACAATAATTTTGTAGTTTCTGGTAGTCATTTTAACATTAATAATATTTGACTTATATTGAGATGTATTAATTAATTACTTAATTATTTAAGAGTTCTAATTTTGATATTATAAATTAATTATTTTCTAATTGTATTTGACATTTGCATGCCATGAGATAGGCGAAACAAGATGTACTTACTTGGCCTTCACTGTTTTAAGCAAATAAATAATTTTGATTTTATTCATAATTTTTGTTTACAAATACTGGCTGAAATTGACAAATCTACACATTAAATATCTTTCATAACATTTTAATGGATCACAATTTTTGATTTACAGTCCATGTGGCAGCGTCGGATATGAAATCTTAAATCTGTAGATTTAGGGTTAGATTAAATATTAAATGTAGCAGTAATTTCGGTACAGAACATTTAACGTACCGGCCAATACGAACAGCTGCGGCTATTACATAAAACAACAGATTTGTCGGATTAAAATAATGTGTAACGTGTTTTGTTTCAGAAGACAGCTGCAGTATGAACAAGAAATCTCACAAGAAGAAGGTCGGTGTATATTTTTATTGTTCCATTTAAAAGTGTTTTGTCTGCATCGCTTTAGACTAATTTTCAAAGTAAAACAATGAGCTTTGTAGTCAGTAATTTGTTATAAATCTTATGTTGTACCTACTTGTTACTATTACATAGACGTACGTCCGGTAAAAAAAGGTATCGGACCTTACCAATTTATGCAGCGGTTAAACTTCGATTCATAGAAGTCGCAAAAGTCGTAAAACTATTGCGCAGCTGTTTCTATAGGTAGCCCGTACCTATACAAACAGCTGCGCAATGGCTGTGGTTTGTTGGATTTGCGTATGGACGTAAGAAAAAAAATTGACGAACATTTTACTCAAAGATGTTATCAAATGCTAAATAGTTGCCCAACGGTTGTGACATACCTACCTATTTACTATTTTATAGCTTCATATTTACTAGTAGAGTACCTAATAACTTCTATAATTATTGATAATTAATTCTGTAATTCATAAATACATTATGTTACATTAATTTGTTACAAAATCAAAAATTAACTCTTGGTGAGTCAAAATGATATAAATAGGGTAGGAGGATTATTAAAAGGGGCATTAGGTAAACGCGTGACAGTTGAAAAAGGAGGTTGATTTGTCGAAACATACGGTGTGCGATAACGATCTTGGGGTTTTGTTGTACACAAGTGCGTAATACATATAAATATCGAACGGTTCAATATAGCAGCCATAACCGACGCCATGTGCATCAAACCTCATTAGGAACAATTCATGTACAAAAAGAATATGGCTACCACACATAAGTTAGTTGTAATTTGGATTGTGCCAATACCAACATGCCAGTCGATATTGGCATTTGGCACTAGTGGCGTTGCTGGCACCGCGAGCTGGCATTATGAACAGTTTGATATTATATGTCGTTACTATCGAGTTTTCGGTTGTGCCAGAACATTTGACCGGTCAATGTGTTTTTAGATTTGTGACACTGTGTCAATCTGTATTAAAGTTATTTTAAGTAAAATAAATATTAATACTAAATGACCTTATGTAACCTTTAGTATATGGAGGGCAGAGGTAAGGGTCCTCCTTACCTCTGCTCTCCACTGGATATGAAAAATTGTCCGTCAAAAGTGTGTATTTAGCTGGCGGCACCGTAGCTAGAGGGTGTAGAAACAAGGAATGAGAAACATTCACTTTGTAATGGCGCACTAGCAAAGCCTCTCCTCTTCTCTCCTCTCTCCTCTCCTCGCGCGCCTCTCTCATCTGGAGGGCCCCCGTACTAAACGGTTTGGTCACCTGCTGATCAGACGATCAAAATCTGCAGTCCCCTGCAATTGACTCACTTATAACGGAACACCGTGTGATTATACCCGCTTCGAGTCCGACATACCACTTCTACCTTGGCTTCGGTGAGGTGATAACCCGTAAAATTTAATAATAATTTATTAAATTATTGATAACAATAAAGGTCCCGTCCAAGGTAGAGAAAATACGGTTTCCAATTTTTTATATGGAAACATCTAAAGCTCGTTAATAGCCATTAAACAAAAAAAAAAGAAAATCAGTTGACAATCAGGAGAAAAAGGTTCTAGTCTGTTTCGTCTTTGCTTTATTTATTGTTTTAAAACATTTCAGTTGTTTTAAATAAAATGGCACAGGTTGATAATTAACCCAGTCTCGAATTAAGACTGTTGCTGTAACCATGGACAATTAATTATACAGATATAACAAATAATAGTTTTGTCACGTCTGTCTTATCTAATCTGTTTCTCAGTCTGTCTGCAGTTACGCCCATCTATCTATCAAAGTCTCGACCACAAGGCGTTGATGAATGCCCTGATTTATTTAGCATTTCGATGAAATCTATTAGAGTGATCTATACAAGTCTCCACAAGAGTGTGTTTGGGTATAAATGAAAAAAATGTGATATTTTAAGCATTGGCATCTCACGGCGGCGGCGCGGCGCAACATTGTGAATTCTGACGAGTGAAAGGGGAATCGCCTTTATTAATCCCAATTTAAGGCAATGCAAAAGTTAATTAAAAACCGGACTATGGCGAGTCTGGACTGACGTACTGAGAGTGCCATACAAACTTCTCATATGTCGGTTGGAAAGACAATCTTAACTTTGCCATTTTAAAAATAAAAGATATTTATATGATCTTGAGATCTTTTCAGAAACTTGTGTATGTCGATTTGTTCTTTAAAGCTACATGGTACCGGCATATCCATATGACTCAAACAAACTCAAGGATCTAAGTCTACATCATTCAAACTGTGCAACTGTCACGTAGGCGGCCGGGTGGTCTGTATACGAAAGAGCAATTTCTTTCTTTTTGCTTTTATTTTAAATGATGTGATCGATTTTATTCGTCCTGGTAGTTCCTGCAAGAAAATATAATGGCAATTAAAATTAAAGGCCTATCTAGTTCGAGTACATTACAAAAATCAATTAGGTATTTGTGAGTGGACTGGAGTGGATATTTCTATATGTACAGAATGTTACAGAAAGCTGTGGTTAAATTTTAGGAGTGTTATGTATAGCCGAAAAATAGTTATTTAACTTTAAAAAAATAATTAACATCTTTGGTAATAGGTAAATTTGTATTTTCATTTATATCAGCTTCCTCTTTTGCGAAATATTAGCTATATCGGTCTGATTGTCACTTTAAAAAAAAATAAGATTTATGAATTAAAAGTCACGAATCTTTCCATTATTGCATTTCTATGACATCCTCTATAACATGTGTGTATTTACAAAAAAATGTACATCACCATGTTTACTTGTTTACCCACACATTGATTGTTAAGATTTAGTGCCATTCAGCCTTATCTGAAATATGTCATCAGTAACGATCTTGAATAAGGATGAAACCAGTATTCATTTAAATATTAGGAATATTGAACGTATTCATATATACTAACTTTTAAACTTTCGCGTTCCATCATATAATTATGTAGGTATTTATACGGGAATTTACGCGATCACGAAAAGGTGGTGGACGGTACATGGCAAAACCAAAATTTCAAAAATATCGAAAGGGTGTAGGTGGATGAAGCACCTTCTACCTCACGATCTCGATGACGGAGAGCGTGCACCGCTGAGCCAGTCAGCCTGTGACCACGGCCAGTGCAACCTTGTCGAAACGTCAGGCAATTCAGAGGTATGTATAACTTTTTCGTGATCGCGTTAATTCCCGTATAAATACATAAGTATTCATATAACAGTAATACGACGAATTCTAAAATGCTAATACTGCATATTCCTTAATATGTGAATACCGACCATTTAACATGGATCGCATAATAGAATTCTAATTTTAAATTGTAGTGGTATTAGTTACGTTAGTAACTACTCAGTAGTTTATGGTATTAGTCAGATGGTGTCAATTCTGTTGTATTTCTCTCTTAACTATAATTGACTATATTTTCTTCATACAAGATGTAAACCTTGTACCCTTCGAAACAAGGTCTTATTTCAAATACAAACAAGTAGGTAACATACGTCGCTACCGAAATAAGCAATTTATTTGTCGACTAAAGTCTGACACGCTTAAATAAACTTTAATACCACGTAGCGAGAGCTGCTATCCGTTGAATGCCATCTCTTTTGCTCTGTGTTTTTAGTAAGCGCCTTCGTAGGTGTCGATTAAAATAACGTCATCTTAGTACGTTTTGAACAAGTTTTTATACGGTAATTATACGGCATTTGAATAAATGGGGACTTTCGTTGAGTATACGTTGACAGGTTTTAGTGAAATTTAGTGGCGCTGAGAAATAGATGCCAATAACAAATAGACCTTGTTGCGAAGAAGACAAGGTTGATTTCAAATGAAGAAAGTTTAAGTTAGGTTTTAGTTCAGTGAGTCTGACAATAGAATCGGCACCAATATATCACTGGCGTCCGTCCGTTTTCTATGATCAGGATCGTTAATTATATATTTATTTGACTAGAATTGGCGGGGATTCTTGTCACTCTGCTCGCTTTCGTGAATATGAATATCATTAACCATAAAGTAATGGGAAGCTGTCTCATACATTCGTATTCATTTATGAACACGAAAATATTTACAAATCATTGTTGCATGTTAGCGACTTCAGTTCTATGTGAGAGGGAATTTCATAAATCTAGCGAGCTGATTTCCGACAGGCGTACTCGACTATCACCAAAAAAGTGAAGAAACTAATGTTCTTACACGTCAATATATTTTTTTAATGTCAATTTTTTTTTTTTTCTGTGTAAAATAAAAATAGACAAAATTTTAATATCATCGAATTGTTCATGCATGCATGAAAATCTAGTATTATCCTGTACCTATTTCTAACTGAAGGTCATTGAATACAATAATTTATGAATACTCTATACATAATATTAATTAGAACTGAGGTAGATATCACTAATACGTAAATATTAGTTAAAATATTATAATATTTAGTTAATAGTGACAAATATCGGTATGAACCCATCTCTAATCGTGAATTACTCCAAGCCACGTCGAAACTGGCACTTTAACTCAATTGCAGTCATTACGGCAAGTCATCCAAGACCAACCTTCCCTTGGTTCGCCTATTTTCAGCCTGGGCAATAAATGATATTACCCGTTAAACAACCAACAATGAAGCTATTACAGAAATACGCCATAATCCGAGCCGTTGCGTAAGAAACCATCTAAACATAGCATCATACTTTTGGCAGCATTTATACAATTAGCCCTTGAGGATTTAAGATAACAAGCACATCTATTTATGTTGGCAATTTGGCATATACTGGCAATGCATCGTCGGCACTAATATTTATGACAAAAACTGCACATCATGAAAATTTCATGTGTACTCTTTATGTGTGCGATTATTCATTTTGAATTTACAAGTAGTTTTGAATATTTTGTTAATAATTCACAAGGTTTTGTTGATGTAAATCAAACTAGTAATATTTGATTGATAGTAGTTTAGAACTGGTGAAGAAATAGAAATATTAAATAGGCCTTCGCCCAGCAGTGGACGGCCATAGACTGATGATGATGATGAAGAAATAGATGATGCTATTTACAGTAGCTACCTATTAGGTATGATTGGCTCTCATTCTCTTTGATTATCTATTCGGATAAGCAGTCTTCATATTTTTTTTTCTTTTTATAGTGGGATAAGGGGCAAACGAGCACATGGGTAGCCGGATGGTAAGTGACTACCGCCGCCCATGGTCTCTCAAATCAAGAGTCACAAGTGTTTTACTGGCCTTTAAGGTGGGAGTAGAAGAGGGGAGGGAAGAAGGGGAGAGAGGGGGAGAGGGAAGGGTTAGGGCCTCGGGTAACCTCACTCACTCAGCGAAATACAATGCAATCATTGCTTCACTGCCGGTTTTCTGTGAAGCATCACTCCGGCCGAGCCGGCCCATACGTGCCGAAGCATGGCTCACCCACTTGACTTCATATCTATTCATATTTAGCCTTAATGGAAATATATGATCAAGTTTTTAACCCCATATCGAATTAAATACTTACAATTGAATGTCTTACAGGCTCCAATTTGGGAGACAATGTACCACTCAAGGCTAATTTGTGACCTATGTACCTTCGAATGGTTAATAAATATTCAGGAATAATCTTTGAAAACTTACATTTAATGAGAATTTGATGTTCCAAAAAGCCGATCTAAACATGAAGACTAATAACAACACACTTTTAAATATATATAGTATTGAATTCTGTAATATTGTTGTTGGCCAATCGATAATATAAAAAACGTCGAATTCAGATGGAAGAAACTATTCAAAATAAATAAACATCAGCATGTTTTAATCCACGCGTAGTATAAACTTTGCATCAATCAGTGTCAGCAGACAAACTGCACGATGAGCTTGTAGACACAGTTTAGGCAACCTATTATCCATTTATGAATAGTTATCAAAAACGCTTTTAATGGGGTCCAGTTGAAAACGAGCGCAGTGGTGCCTATTTGTACCAGGCAAAACTGAACCGGATCCTGTCACGGGGTGTCGCGATACCTTAATTTTACTGTTATTGATTTTATTGTTGTATATTTATACATATTTTTTCTTATATAGTTCCTTTTCTTGCTTTGTATTTTAAGTTCGATTTGCCGCGAGTACCATTCCAGATCAGGGGAAATACTTGTATGCATAAATATCTGTACATATTTGCATTGGTCTGGCCAAGCCAGCAGCTGGTGTTTCTGTCCTAGTGCGCTAGTCCTCTGCGAGCTACTGTACTCTCAGTCCCGTACCCCACCCGAGACTTGCGGTATCCCTTACCCTTGCTTCTTCCCCCTACCCATTTTTCCTTATACAAATTTGCCTTCTTCCTTCTTTCCCGTCTTAAAACGATTACATTCCCAGGGAGTGTTGGCATCAGGCAGGTGGCTGGCCATTAAAGAACATAGCCAAAACCCTTTGCGCCTACACCAATGAAAATATGAAACAGGGCAGGCAGATGACGTTGGTTTGCTTTGATCTGGGTGTTTTCTATTTATAATGTATTTAAAATAATACAAGTGTGTTTATCCGTATTGTAGAACCCATGGTACCTTCCTCGTTTATGTTTATTAAAGAGTATACGGTTTTACTCAAAACTCTAAACGGTTTTGAGTTTAGATTTTTAATTTTAACATCTTTGTTTAGTTTGGGTCTCGACGATACCCCAGAATATCGATAATATAACAGTACAATTGTCTCGTTAGATACATACCAAAATTAAAAAAAAAATCTCATTGAGTCAAGCCGAAAATAATGGCGCATTTTCCAGAAATGACGTTAATGTTTGTATGTGATATGTAAAGCATATACGAGTACCTACCTTATGACCCATTTGTGTAAATACGGTGTATTCTCAACCTACAAATAAACAACTTTATGCTATAGATACATTTGAAGAAAGCTTTAAAAATATGTATGAAACATCTGTCAGACACATCACGTCGTGTAACATGAGACTCGTCGTAAAATACATTTGTTCTAGAAGATAAATGTAGAAATCAACTCGGAAATTAGTTTACGTATTCGAAAACTATGCGATAACATTATAAAAAGATAAATATAGCTCTCAGTTGATACTGCATCATTTGGGTTATTCCACAAAATCGAGTCACTAATAGTGACTCGATTTCGTTTGATTTCGCGGGTAAGTCACCTTTGTTCAGCATTGTACGCTTTTATGGCAGTCAGTGGGATACTGGATTCTTGGAACTGTTTAATTTTTAAATTGATTTTTAAGTCTAGAAGTGTCTAGAAGACTAGAAATGTCTCGTACATTAGCTAACAGAGTTGTTCGTGTCTTGATTCTTCATTAAACTACTCATTTCGCTAACATGCGTTTGAAATGTCTGATGGTAAAGCGTCACCGGTACTTACAACAATACACTAGTCAAACTAGGCTGTGAGTGGTTATCGTGTACGAACATCTGTATTCCACCTCGCAGTTTCCTTTTTTGAGACCACTCACAACCATATTTCCACTATTGCGATTTGTATAAAACGTGTCAATCATGAAAACCCCGAGCATGACATTCGGCGAATCCTGAGGCAAATTTAAACTGCCTCGGAACCCACAAGTATGTTGTGTAAACCGAAATATGTTGGAGGAGTTGCCGTTGGCCGCTAACTCGTCTACATTACCAACGTAAAAAAAAAATATTGGAACAGCGTTCAATATTTAATTAGCGTGTCGTAACGTTAGGAATTGGCAGCTTGTCTACGGTATAACGTCACATCCGGACTGTCGACTTTATTTAAGTCCATTATCAGTCTCATCTCTACGTGCTCTAATTAAGCACATCTTAAATATAATCTGATCTTTATTATCTTGATGCTGTTGAAAGCCTGTCAATACTATAATTAACTTTTAAAAAAAGTATGCACCGGCTTCTATGCGCTTAAATCATGATAAATTGTAATAAACCTGTTCTTCACCCCTTAATTTTTCGCCCTTAGAATCCTCTATATCAAATTTGAATAGGACCACTCCTGAGTACAACCAATTCAATTGATTTTTTTTTTATTGAATTTGGTATTGAAAGTGGCGCATACATCTCGTAAGATACATACAAAAAAAAGAACATTCAGTCAAATTTAGATCTTCCTTCTTTTTGAAGTCGGTTAAAAACGATGCAAGCTAAACAGTAAAGTCAATTGCAAAGAGTTTTTAGTTTTCTCGATTTAGTTAGATTGTTGGAATATAATATATTTGTAAAATAAGTGAGTTTGTCGACACAGATTTTAATTTGAAGAAAAACTCCACAACATTTTACATAAAATGAAATAAAATAGACTTCCCTTCTTCCTTACTTTTCGTAATATTTTGATTAATTATTTAACAATTATATTTTTTAATGATTTGATTCATTTGCTCATACCCAGCCATTACAATCGTTACAAATTATTCAACATGGAAAATCCTGCCGACCTGATGGTAAATGACTACCGCCGCCAATGGGCACTTGCAACTCAAGAGTCACAAGGGCGTTGCCGGCCTTTAAGGTGGGAGTAGGGGAAGAGGGGGAGAGGGAAGGGTTAGGGCTTCCGATAACCTCAATCACGCGGCGAAAAGCAATACAATCTTTGCTTCACTGCCGGTTTTCTGTGAGGCCGTGGTATCACTCCGGTCAAGCCGGCCCATACGTGTCGAAGCATGGCTCGCCCATGATGTTTTAGTTTCTTATTTCTCAATTAAGAAGAAAAGTTGTACCTTTGAATTGCAGAGGCGATTGCTGAGAGCCTCAATTTGTAGTACAGAGGTAATACAGGCTTGCTCTTTCATAAAGGGTTTCATGTTGTACAAATAAAACTATTAGCATATCCTACCAATATTATAAATGTGAAATTTTGTGAGGATGTATGAATGTTTGTTGCTCTTTCACGCAAAAACCATTGAACCGATTGCGATGAAACGTGGTATATAGAAAGCTGGAGACCTGGATAAACACATAGGCTTTATTTATCCCGATATTCTAACGGCTTCGGGACTTATGCGGGTGAAACTGCGGGGCGCTACTAGTAAGGAATAATCATAAGTTTATGGGCATAATACTGATAGAAACCATAAGTTGAAAATAAAAAAATAATAATATAGAAACAGGAAATTAGGTAATTTCTATCTAGGAATCTTTATTCAAATTTTTCCTACCGTTGGCAATAGAGTTCTCATTCTAACTATCGAGTAAATCCTTGCGTTATTGTTCGCTATTCAAATATAATAGCTGGCATGTCTCCTGTGAACGTGACCTACAAGACGCCGCTGCGCCACGCCACGTGTCGACCCACGGTCGTATCTGACATGCGACATGTGTACAAATTGTACAGCTATAAAATCTGAGGAATACAAAGATTAATTAAATACTTACAGCTGTTCTTTTTTTATTCTAGTAATCCTAAATCTCAGTAGAAAGAAGTGTCTGCTGTTAAATTCTTGTTTTTATTTCGACTAGCGGTCTCCTACACGTCGATAGTAGGTAATCGTGATATTAATACGTGAAGAGAATTCGGTGTACTCCTTTTTAAGATAATTTCGGAATATTTACAGTTAATATATAGAAGAACTGCAGAAAGCTAAAACTTTTAAACAATATGTCTTACAACTTTAAAAATTACGTGAAAACGGCTTAATGAAATTACACGCGTCCAGTATATGTGATTACCTGTCATGGTAAGTAAGTCTATACAATGACAGCTCAAGTTCTCTCTCAGCTCAGCCAATGAAAAAACCATGGTCGAAATTCGACCACCACGCGATCTCTAGTTCGAGGAAAATCGGTTGACATACAGAGGAGAAAATGTCGTTGAGTGTTGGTTTGTCTTTGTGTTTATTAGCGACTAGCTGTTGCCCGCGACTTCCAGACTATAATCTATCGCTATGCCAAATTTCATCCAGATCCGTTGAGCCGTTCTGGCGTGATTGAAACTTTCGCATTTATAATAGTAAGATTGACGAGCTTTAGTGTTCTCTACTTCGATTTTCTGAAAATGGCAAAGTTTTTTCCTGTGACGTTATTAATAATTTAATGAGGTCGGGGCGACCGCTACCCTATATATTTAAAAATGTGTTTTGGTTCTTTTACAAATCGTCATCCAGGGTGCTACAACTTTAAGCGAAGCGATTCTTTACTTTTAAAAAGAAAAACTTAACTCTCCATTCTCCCACGGTATTTTTCCATTACAATACAATCTACTCCAAAACACGGACAAGAAATAATGTTACTTTTTTTTTACTCAGGAACTCGCATTTGCCGCACAGCTGATGCGCTGTCATCGCCAGTCGGCGTCCATTGACAGACGTCTAGTGCTGGCTCATTATGCCTTGGCAACCAGATAGTATATATGAGTACAGTACCTATATAGGAGCCAGAATAGCTTCCTCATCACCTAATTTGTATTTTTAACATAAATATAACGTAATGAACGTAATATTTAAAAGTAGTATAATTATGTTTTTGTATTGAGTTGGTACAGAGCAGGACGAAAGTACTCATATGAGTCCTTTCGTCCTGCTCTGTACCAAACCTAAACAAAAATTTTGTTTACTGTTTTTTTTTTTTAATGAGACTTGAGACTTCTGAACTTTTTTGTTCCTTCCGTTTAAATATAATGTAAGTGCCTAAGTGGACTCACCTGTACATCTATAACAATAAATATAATTAAAGTGTATGTTCGTAATTTTGTAAGTTTGCAAAGCGTTTTGCTAAATGCATCAGAATGTTAATACTGTATTATACCAAAAAGTCAATTTTTAATATTTTTGTCTGTCTGTTTGTGCACAGCTGTGTGATGTTACCAGTAGTAACTTATGGTATTTTTATTTTAAAAAATAATTAGGTTTCCACGCAAAAAATATAAATATGTCGCAGCTAGTTATAAATGATTTTACAATTCGGATAAATAAAATAGCCACTGCCTTAGGTGTGATACTTACATTTTATTATAATAAAAGTTATTTAATAAGAATTGAAGAGCCAGTGAACCAAAAATCAAGCAAAAACTCGTATCAGAGGAGATCTCATTCATCAGTCATCTCATTGCCTTCCAAATTTGGCCATAAATGTGTTTACATGTATATGTAGGACATAGCAGACTTCTGTTTATTTTGAGCCGATCAGTCAGGTCGTCAGAGCTGCATGATAATGCACGAATGACATTTTTTGACAAGGACCATTTTTTTTTCAGTGTTTATGGTTACCGCTTGAAGGCCTGTGCGGAACTATTTTGAACCTTGCCTTTTTGAACACTATATCAAAAAATAAAAAATTCCAGATCTCGATAACGTTTCCGCCAACCAGGTGGCCACCACCTTGGCTCAAGCCATAAACCATCCATACATACAAAAAAAAACCTAAAAATCACACAAGCCGTTTAGGAAAAAACAATGACCGCCATCAAAATTTTAAACGTCAAGATTACATAAACATCGAGTTAGTTATTGATAATATAAATCAAACTCATAGATCTTGCTTTTATGATGTTAAACAATACAAAACAATATGGCGTTCTATAGATAGAAAGGCTTCATAAATCTTGTTGTAATTAAAATATCTGATTGTATCTTTAATCTATCTATACTTATAGATAAATAATGTTTCCGAATTCTGAATAATAAATTTCATGTGGGGCGCTTGTAAATAATGTGTATAGTATAAAGTGTCCGAATCATAGTTTTTACTGGATTTACGCCAAAGTATATACGTTGCCTCTTATCTAAGTGGATGATTTCGTTTCTCGTTCCAAGATCACATCAGAGGCACAATTCTTACCCCTCATATATTTTACTGGTATATTTTATAGACCAAGTGATTCATAGGACGTTATTCATAATACTCAGACAATTTAAGAAATGCCCAATATGAGTGGTCTATAGGTATGATAAAATGATGGACATACACAAATTGAACGGGCTGTTCTTTTACATGATGTACCCGGCCTATTGGGCAGAGTAATTAAATCTAGAGATTGCCCGGTGGTCTAATTTCGACGGTTTATTTTATTGGCCAGTATAACTTAAATTGTCGTTGTATATAGTTACGTAGCATGACAGGTTAACATATATACTGGACACGTGTAGCTTGATGTAGCGTTTTCTCGTAATTATTAAATTTGTAATATATATTACCTATTTAAGAATTTTTGCTTTCTGCACTTCTGTACATGAACTTTAAGTTTATGTGCACTTTCCGTAAGCAAACAAATTGTATAGCAATCTACATACTTCGCCCATCTCGGAACGATCTCTCAACGAAATAACAACAAATTAAGGACTTTCGGATTGTTTCCTTTACTTGTACTGTGCGACCTTGCTAGATGGTGGTTTAGATTAACCAGTAAATCTTCGAATTGGTTAAATTTCTAGGTTTGGACTTAGAAGATTGATTTTTGTACAGCTTTAAGAGACCGCAATAATAAAAGTTTTTGATGTGAATTTCAACTATATACCCCCCCCCCCCCCCTCCCCACGCATTCCCGAGAAAAAGTGTCTTGACAAACAAACAGACAGACAGACGGACAACAAAGTGATCCTATAAAGGTTATTTTTTCCTTTTTAGGAACGGAACCTTAAAAACATAAAGCAGTCGTGTAAAAATCTTGGAACCATCCAGGATCGATCCCCGAGATGGACGAACTACATACAATTTTGTTTGCTTATACTTCGAACCTGAGGGCAGGTTCGAAGTAACTATTATGTTATCTGCGGTGCGAGTCAGACGCGCACTTGTCCGGTTTTTGTTTAAGCTTGGACTTTTGTTTAACAAGAGGAACCTGTACACTAAACTAGTCACGGAGCATTGCATTGTTTCGTTTTAGTTGGTTCGATGCCAACATACCACTATATCGTTAGCCCCGGTGAGGTGATGACACGTCGTTATCACTTTGATGGCATTTTGAGTATTGCAATAACCAAATCTGTCAGAGGGTTTGCAATCCCGCAGTTTTTTACCAGCTGGAAATTTGGTCTAAATACATCTTTACAGCGGAATGTAATTCTCGCAAGTGTTATCGCCACATCAAAAACTCTTATTTTATTAAAAATAGGGGCAAACTATAATAGATGATAAAACAGTTTACTATTTCATAAATATGAGTTAATAGACATTATTATGACTAGTTATACGGTAGCGCTACGCTATTGGTCGAGTGGAAGTACGAACAACATAGCAGCACTGTTGTTTAGTGGTGAGATTTATGATTTTAATAGTGAGATTGCTTTTAATACAACATAATATATTCAAATATTTTAGAAAATAGGAAAATTATTCTTGTGGTATGTTTAACCAAATTCCACAAAAATAGATAATTTTAGGTATTTTAAATAAACCAAACAGGTAAACAGTATAAACATTATTAACTAAGAATGAACAGAAATTAGCATATTAATTTAGATTTTTAAACAAGCAGAGAAATTGAGATTCGACTGATAAGTTTTTATTATTCATCTATATAGATGAATATAGAATACTCTATATAACTAAAAATTAAATGCTGTTCCATGGTAAGCCCATAACTTAAGAATGGCTGGATAATGTAGCTATTTTTTTTCTTTTAAATGTTGGTAACAGTCCGAATATGGTTTAAGGAAATAAAAAATTGGAAAAATTGCCCGGCAAATAGGCAAATACGGAAAAAACTTGAAGTGCCTTTCTCCATGTAATTCCACCAGCTCATTCCTTACAGGCTGCAGACATAACCGACTGCAGAACATGCCCTCTCCGCTTCTACACTTGAAGGGAGATATATTGATGGCCTGTTGGTCTAGTGGTTAGTGATCCTGACTGCTGAGGAGGTCGTGGGTTCGATTCCCACCCGAGAGAAATAATTGTGTGATGAGCACGAATTTTTTTTCTGTGGGGCTATCCAATACTAAAAGTTTTATTTATTAGAACCTGTAGTTCCTGAAATTATCACGTTTAACCAAACAAACAAACAAACTATTCAGCTTTATAATATTAGTATAGATTAATAAAGGACTACCTAACGAAGTAACTAAGTATTGAGACCTAAGGTCTATGGTTAGTGATGTTCTGAAGAAAAGAATCCCGGATTCACATCTTCTGTACTGACCTATACAGTGTTCCATCACCGGGTCTTATAGCCGGGGACTCAATTGTACCCTATAAAGGAAATAGAAGTACCCGAAGCCGGCGGACTTGCTAGTAGAGGAGGCTTGTGAGGTATGTACAAAAGCGTGAGTTTATATATGTTTCTAGTAAATTTATTGTAGTCTAACCATCAGGAAAATTGCTGAAGTTAGAGCCATATTTTGAATATTTTACTTAATAAATCATCCTATTCTTTAATATAGGAAATAAATATAGTAACATAACAAAGCATCTCCGCCGCATTGTCGGAGCATACCTGTCGGAGAGAGCCGTAATGTACCCGACTCGGGCAGGATATGGTCAGCGAACTGCGTCGTGCGGCCCTCTCCTGTGGGACATCGGCTACGACTGGGTACTGCGCGGTGTCAGCTTAGGAGGTGTCGCTGTCACGAACTATGCCGATGACACCCTCGTGACGGCACGAGGCAAGACGCACCGCGACGCGACCATGAAGGCCACCGCTGGGGTCACCCAAGTCGTTACAAGAATTCGGCGGCTGGGTCTCCAAGTGGCCCTCTGCTTCCATGAGCCTCGCATGGAACCACCTAGGGGATCCGGCCTTGTTGTGGGAGGTGTTCGCATTGGCATCGAGTCCTCGATGAGATATCTGGGACTCGTAATCGACAGCTGATGGAACTTCGGACCTCACTTTCGAAGTCTGGCACCCAAGCTTATGAGGGCGATGGCCGCGTTTTCGCGGCTACTACCCAACTCGGGGGGGCGTCTCGTTTTGTGAGGTAGCGATGCATGCCACAGAAGCGGCGGAAAGGGAATGGGAGAAAACTAGTACTCGTCCGTCCCGCAGAAGACGCCCCAGGCGCCGGAGAGTGCAAAACGATCTCCGGCCTCCATGAGCGCTTGCCTGAAGGTGACGGACAGGGCTATATGTCGCCCTAGCAGAAGCAGGCCTAAGACGGCGGGCGTCGTGACGTGTTCCGCGCGCGCCTCTCTACATTAGATTGGACAGGTACATCAGGGTAGGTTCGCCTTACTCAACAGGCGGCCAAGTCTGCCGGGGTTCCCGGGGATTTCCTTTCTAAGGTACACCTGAGGCCCCGGTAAGAAGACCAGTGACGGAACACTGTGGTTTTAGTCAGTTCGAGTCCGACATACCACCTTAGCGTTGGCCCAAACTCGGCAAAGCTTGCACTGAGTGGGAATCGAACTTGATACCTGACATAACAGTCGAATGCTTTACTGAAGAAGAGTAAATTTGTACTTTACATAATAATCAATCTGAAGTCCGTTTTTTTTTGTTTGAACGCGATAATCTCTGGAACTACATGTAGGATTTGAAAAGTAGATACCATAATAAAAGCGGTTAAAATTGCGGTGATCAGATCAGATCGAAATGTTCAGTCATTATCTCATCTAGGGCATCTACTTCGCAGGTGGAGAGTGGAGCTTTCAGTGCCTCTAAGATCTATAGACACATTTTTAATTTTTTTTATTGTTACCTGAGATTAGTAGACATTATACTTCTTTTTTCTTTAATTTGAAGACTAACAAACAGTAAAACATGAATGAATTGGTACCAATGATAAGATATCTGAATTAAATCGAATGGATTGCAGAGTAGGTATGTCCGCAGTTACGCGCGCCAAATGCCAGTCACATATTATTATTCTGTTATTAAATAGGTATCTTCGAGTACTTTGGCTAGCGAGGCAAATGATAAAAGAATTTTCACAATACATGAGAGTTTAATGAGATTGTAGCAACATTGGCACAACGCCATCGTTTTGCAATTAAAATTATATTTGACGGTTCTGGCACGTCATTACTGAAGTTTCTCTTTTATATAGCAAAATTATTGCTCAAGGTTTTGATCAGAGTTTTTCGAATACGTAGCTGACAGCTAAGTCAAAACAGTTTCCCTTTAATAAATGTCAAAGGTAGGTAAAAGTAGACCACTTGTATAATAATATATGAAATTACAACAACGTCGTCAAAATATTTTTTTTTGACATTTGGTTTTAGAATAAAAAATAATAACAAACACTAACGAATCTAATACTTCAAAGTCTTCTGCAGCACTTTATTTAATGATATTATCTTAAATAATTCATTTTAACCATGTAGGGAACTAGAGTCACAATAATAACCATTTTTTCTCTTTCTAGTTAAAATCGAAAAATCGAAAAGAACGATTTCGATAATTGTTGAGTAATTTTATGGAATAAAGATATTGAATTTATATTGGAATTTAACGCACGGGACGTTTTTTTTAATCTGCAACGGTAAATCTCTTCCGTACTGTATCCAAACTTCAAATCCGGGTTATCAGTAACTGCCACTAGCACACAAAAGAAGAAATTATCCACTTCTTTCTACTCTAGACGTAAAGGTTCATGATCCGCGGGTTTCCACTCAGCGAGAAATTGTAGAGACAGAATAAAGTGTCTAAGTACTGCATCGTGGTTATCTTATGTAATTAAGTTATGTGTTAATTGTTAATCTTATACAACCGCTGGCTGTACGTAATTTTTTTAGGATACTAATTTTGCAAAAAAGCATTTCATGATGCTGTTCCTATTTGACTATGGTAAACCTACTACCAATAAAAGCTCAGAACTATGTTAGTGTTAAACGTTAATGATTCTCAGCGGCGTAACGGGATAATTCAAGACATCTCTCTGCAGAGAAACACCCCAAAGACTGAAATCGTGACGGGTACTGACAGTGTTTCCACTTGTACTTTTTTAAGCTCGCACAGTTCCCAAGAATACATCTACTCCGCAGAGGGCTAGAACTTTCCGGCAATGGCGAGTTAAACTTGAGAGTTGACTGGCCTGTTGGCCTACTGGTTAGTGACCCTGACTGCTGATTCGATTCTCACTCGAGTCTGGGTGTTCTTTGTGTCCGTTGTTTGTATGGTTGTAAAGTCCCCCGCGACACAGGAGTCTTTCCTAATGCGGGAGTTGTCTTTTTAAAACCAAAAAAGTTACAAGTAATACATACTCCTTAATAAATCCGTATAAACAATATCCTTTTCCTTCCAGTGCCTTCCCTTCTTGCCTCCTAAAGGCAAAGCTACGTTATACATACTCCCAATTTTCCAAAATACCCAAAGTGCCCGTTTGGCGGCAATAGGCTTGTCCTGTATTATGTGACTGGGACCAAATTACAATGGCCAAAATATAGATGTTTAATACACCTTTGCATACCCCTTCGAGGATATAGGCGTTAGTGTATGTATAATTACCAGTTTTTACAGGAACATATTAGAAAATACATACCTTAAATATATTAATTGTATATCAAAATAGTAGGCATGTATAAAATATGTGCAGTCTGTGATTAAAGAAAATAAATGTGTCAGTATAAGAACGAAAAACAATCGTTTTATTTATCATTTTCAATAGTAGGTTCGTTCACAATACGAATGGTCTTGCCATTCGTATTGTGAACAAACCTACTCGTAGTTTATAAAGTTTTGTGACTTTTACTTGGCTAGTTGGGACATATTTCTTTACAGTTTACAGGTAATTTGGTTTCGTATCCTCATGAAATTCAGAATGTGATTGTATTTACATATTGTCAACATCAACACCATTCTATTTTTTGTTGTTGTTGTTGAGTTGAGTGAGTGAGTTGAGCATATTAAGAATTGCATAAAATTATTTTGATTATGTTAAATTAACTTAGTGTGTTTTATTTTGCTTCATAACTTTAGGGACAAATCCTACTTTACTAATACGTCACAAGTAAATTAAAATGACAAACCCGCATGTGCTATGCTCGCAGTACAGAATAATTTCTCAGAAAAATCGTTAGTGAATGTAAAATGCGTCATAAACCGTTATACGATCCATAAAACCAACTTCATTTTGACTAATATCATATTTATATCCGTACACCGAACATAAACCCGGTCTATTAAACGTGACTGATTCTCATTTAGACACACAAACACATTCTTGGGACCACATCTGGGTGTAATAGTCATTTGACATTTGCGACATATTGTTTCGTTGGTGTATTTCAATTATGAAATATACATACACACAAAATATATGTGTTTTGTATCATAAACATTGAACATCTTGGTACGCAGCCAAAAGGAAGATAAGGGTTTTTAATACAGCGCTAGTATAGCATAACTGAAAACTGATCTAAATGGGCACCCCTGGGGTTCAAGTTAGGGATCCAACTGAGCGTAGATCAAAAAATAACTTAACGAAAATTCAGACTATCCGCCCTAGAGATGGATTTACCGCAATGAAAACTGAAATTGTCATCCGAAATGTCAGAGAAAACTCTAAAATTGGAAGTGCTTTTTTCTATTATTATCATAATTTTTCTGACATAAACGATACATCGATGTTTCTGAAACATCGATGTTAACCATCGATGTTCACTATTGTAAAATATCGATGTATTATTCGAATTAAGAGGAAATAATTCAAAACAAAATTAAAACACTAAAAAAAAGAAAATCTAGGAATTCATCGTCTACTGTTGCCACGGAAACTGAAGTCCAAATGTATTTAGGTTCAGTTATAGCTCCGATCACGCAAAATCCTATCCACACATGGTAAGACATGAAGACTATGTTTCCGGGACTGTATAATTATGCAATTAAATACTTATCGATAGTACTTAGTAGTAACATCAGTTCCTAGTGAACTTTTTTCCTAAGCCTACCGGGAAAACGGCTTTCAAAACTTTTATTTCTAAATTCATTTATTAAATTTTTTGCTTTAGTCTTGAAAACTAAAGTTTATAACTTTGTTTTTTTTTATTGAAATAAAAAATTAATAGTTCAATGTGATTTTATTTTATACGACGTCTAACTTGTTTGTTTCAGATCCCTATTTTCCTATTTATTAGTTAATTAAAAGATTTAAAAAAATATCGATGTTTTGAAATATCGATGTTTTCTAGGCGATGTTTATACATCGATGTTTTTCTTGGCGATTTTTGCATCCCTACACTTCGCCGCCAGCTCCGGCAAAAAAAAGGTATACTTCAAGTAGAATAAGTTAATATTATAATATAATATGGAATCGTATGTGTGTGGATACTGGACAGAGAAACAGACATGCCATGCTTCTCAATTTTTTTAAAGTACCTACCGACAGAACACAGGGAGAAGAAACTCTTTAGGTCTAAAATATTACTAATTTTTGATATGAAAATTAATACATACTTATTGTTTTAAATAATGTACGTAGTTTAGAATTGAACTGTATCCAAGAGAGCTTGAACAATGGTCGCGGGTTATTTCTAAACTGGTTAAATTCATTGCCAACAATAACAGCATTATGTCGTAATATGCGGACGATGTTTACTTTTGTCTTTATTTTCTTTTGTAAAAACATTTTTTCTACAATGTTTATTCCAGCTACTGGTACTTTTTGAGTCTACTAGACTAAGCGCTATAGAGGTCGGATTGTACTTTGTAAAATAAATAATAATAACAATATCTTGTTTTTTATTCAGTTTCTCTCTCTATTATTAAAAAGTATTGAAAATTGTTCTCGTCAAATGTCCTACTAAACTTAGGTATCATGTCAGCGACGTCTATGTTTCGTCAACGTCAACGTCATGTAATGTCTATTTTTATTAGTTTGAGTGCCTAATACTACCTCGACCATTTCTGATCTTTTGTAGCGCACTCTTGTTTTATAGTTCACTGCTCAGACTTATGGCTTCGAGAAACCTCTAGATCCTATCAACAGTGATTGTTTGTATTTCCTGCGGTTGCATGACGTAGAACCCTAGATTAATACTTCGGTACCGCATTAGTGTCTAAAGAAGTGCGTTTAATTCAATGCCACAACAGAATACCATATTTAAAATCTTTTGAGTAAAATACTTAAGTGAATTTTAGACATTCCATAGTCCATTAGACAGTGTAATTTACAATAGAATTGGCACCACTGTAGAACACGTCCTTATTAAAATTATGAGAATATGCCAATAATCACTATGTACATAGAAACGTGATAAGAATAATCTCATTCCATCGTATACATATAGAAAGTGAGAGAAGAAAGAAAGAAAAAAATATTCGCAGAAATTCAAGATAAAATAAATTTGCTTCGCTTAAAAAATATAGGTATCTAAGTGTACTGTTTATCCTTGTTCTAGGACCCACAGAACAAGCTCTGCTTAGGTTGGGTCATATGTCACAACATGCCGCGCAAGTGGGGCGGTGGGAAACATTTTCTTATTGAAACGTATTTCAAAACGGAGCTCGGCTTATTTATACAATTTTATAACAATCAACTGAAGACGTTTTTATTACTAATCGTTAGTAGAAAAATAGAAAATTGTTCGCACATCGCTGAGTGGAAGATATTACATTAAAAGCTATTAGGGGACAGGAAACATTAATTTTTATAAATTTAATAGAATAACGAATGTCTTAAGTACTGTGAAAATAATTCTTTACACGCTTTATAGTAGAACTAGCAACCCGTCCCGGCTTCGCACGGGTACAAATTATAAATCAAAACCTTCCTAATCAATCACTCTGTCTGTTAGTGAAAACCGCATTAGATTTACCATAGCAGCGCCATCTATTGATTACTTACTCAACCCAGTCGAAAGGTATCGACATCTGTTAGAATCATTTGGAGTTAACAGATAATTGTGACTGTCAAATAATAACAGACAAATAATTAGCAATAAATTAAAATTGCGACTATAATTTGAGATTTAAACTATCCTATCTCTCAAGTTGGATCAAACTGCACATGGTGTGCGAATTTTATTATAATCGGTTAAGTGGTTTAGGAGTCCATTGAGGACAAACATTGTGACACGAGATTTATATATATTAAGATTATAGCTGCCTGACCAAGGGCATATTTTTGAAGTGAAAACTTCTTTAGGCACGCTTGTGCACTTTTACTATGGGGAAAAAGCACTGAACTCGTGACCGTCACGCTAATAATACATATATAGATCCACTAGAGGGCGCTAATCTAAACATTGAGTTCTGTCAGCTCCTTATTAATTAATGTCACCAACCTGCTAATGTGACGATTTAAGTTCGTCGTTTCGTTTAAGTTTTCAATTCTGTCGGCAGTCCCATGACCGTCGGGAAACCGGGGGGAGGGCTGTTGCACTCCCTTCCCCCCCCCCACCTCGGTAAGTCCATGTGCTTGACTATTAAAGCATCTTCATCCTATAGAAAACCACGGTGGGTCGAAGCATTGTATGAGTAGAGTCGTCAGAGTTCCATTGCTTAGAGTTAGCAATTCCCCGTCCGTGTGTGGGCTTGTTGTTAATAAATTAAAAATAATGGGGCTAGGCTTCAAAGTAATAACCAGTAAAAACATTTGTAATTGTGTTGGTACTTTAACAGACTCGTAAACATTGAAATGCTGGTTTATGACACCTGCTTGGAGAGGGTGGGACGAACAGAGGGGGTTATTATGTCAGTCAGACAGTTTTGTTGAGTCTGCAGTGACAAAACAGCCGCTCAAAATGCCAAGCACATCTTTATTCCCAGATTCAGCATAATCTGAAAAACTTCATATAAATTGATCACTGTATTCTGACGGCAAAACAATTATTTTTCTATTCTATACATCTCTACAAATTCTCTTTGGCGCTACCATAGTTCTACATAAAATCCTTTGACAGCTTATCCTCCGGATACCTGAAATTGGGGATATTGTGGTAGCTCCACAAAGCCATTTATTAAAAGTTGAAGTTGACGGCAAAACTACTAGTCCGGCATAGTGTGCTCCCAACCTTACAGTTTTTTTTTCATATCACATCAATTTCATTAAAATAAGACATGGCATAATTAATGACCTACGCGGCCTTCGCCCCAGTCGTGTCTATGCGACAAGGTTTAAAAACTTCATCAAGTTTTTATCTTGTCGTTTCTATTCCACCGCAACGTTTCTCAATGGCTCTAATTTTGTCTTAGTGACAATATATTAATGCATATTTTATCTTCGTACAACGCGAAAAGAATCACTTTATTGATATTTACGAGAGAAAAAAATATATCGTGACAGAATAAACTGTGAAAATGTATTTATGTATGTTAACAGAGTGTAAAAGACTAAATTCACTGGCCTGTTGTCTAATGAGCTTGACTGCTGAGTATGAGGTAGGTTTCGATTCCCACCCAGGACAAACAATTGTGTGATAAGCAAGATCATTTGTTCTGTGTATAGATGTCTAACACCTAGTAAGATATCTATTTAGTAATATATAAGCATGTTTATCAGCTGTCTCTTTGCCATAGTACAGGCTCTGCATAGTTTGGGATCAGACGGCCGTGTGTGAGGTGTCTCATGTTATTCTCTTTATTCACATCTATAAAACATATAAATTACATTTTTAAATACATTATTATAAAAAAAAAAATATTTAAAAATATAAAAAATAGTGTCCCACCAGTATCGGGGACAGGGACCAAGCTACCGGTGGTTAGGGTTCCAGAGACAGAAACCTGCTCACAATACGTGCCGTATCAAGAAGGACCGCCTTCTGCATCAGGCTCTTAATCCAGGTGCCTAACGTGAGCCTCTGAAGGTGTTATATGATGTTATTATTATTATATTTTGAATACTACATATTTATGTAAATTAGGAGCTCTGAGATCTTACTCTGTTGTTTCTTGTTTTTCTGGCTTTTCAGTAACAATAGATACGTCGCAATTAACGAAAAGTGGAACGTTGATTTATTAAATGTGCTGTAACTTATTCTTGTCCATGTTCTAAATACCACACTGTAACACGCTCTTAATGTCTTCAATAATAACACATTATTACTCTACCGATTGATATAAGTTCCTTGTAGAATTTAGTGTTATAGCGACAATTTAACGAGTTATGAGACCACCGCATTAATTATTCTATACTAGGTCCTGCTGTGAATATTACTTTGCATTTTAATATATTCGTTATCAGCAACGCGCCCCGGCTTCGCCCGGGTAGTAGAGACATCTTCAACAATCATCATCATATATCATTTCAACCAATTTACGTAAAATCTTAACAAATTATACACCTAAACCTTCCTCATGAATCACTCTGTCTATTGGTGAGAACCACATGAAAGTCCGTTCAGTGGTTTTTCGATTTATCGCGAACAGACAGACGCAGTAGGGGACTTTGTTTTATAATATGTAGTGATTATATAGAAAGTTTGCTCATATTTTAGGTTCAGTCAGCTTAAAAAATATGTGAATTCTAAAAAAGAAAAATAATTTAGTACCTACGTACGTACGAAGACAAAAAAAAAGGAAGTAATTAGCAGCGACGTGAAAATGTATGAGTGCATACTCATAAATTGTCACATCGCTGCTAATTACTTTTTTAAATCTTTTTTTGCACAAACATGTCGGCTAAATCGAACATTTTATTACCAATAGTAATATTTAATCTCAGTTCCCTTACGAAATATTAACTATCGTGTAATTTTCTAGTTACTATAGTCAGTTGCAATATGTTTCTACATTTAAAATTATGATTTTTTCTAAAATTATAGCGTGTATAACGTCTTGACGCGGTCTACTAAACGACCCTAAATTATGAGTATTACACACATACACATCTGTCTATAATACAGTGTATATTCTGCGGATAATGATCTGCCCAATTCCATCAAAATGTCAGGAAATCAAAAAGTAAGGTACATTATAAATATTACGCAATTAAGTCCCGATTTACATGTTAAATATCAATTTAATTTCGGTGCCAGATTTTAGAATTGATCACTTCATGATGTGTTCGACTACTTCATGAAATTGTTGTTTTTCATGATATAGCTACCTAAATCTCACCGTATCGTTCAAACGTTAACGTTTGATGTCTATCCACGTCGATTGATACCTACGTCAATCCACGTTTGGCCAAATCACTAATTTAGGGTATCCATGATATAAAAGTCCTATGTCCAGCAGTGGATGATGCAAGGCTGATGATGATATAAAAAGTAGGAACTTTTAAGTATATTGCTCTAGTTAGTTGTCATAGCGATATTTCATAGCAATTTCAACTTCTATTTGCACATTATTATTTGCTTTTTAAACAGAATAATTGTCCGCCGCTATGACGCATCACAAAACCAAAACGATATCAGCGCCTCCGACTGTGGATAATGTTACTATTTTACGATATTATCATCACTAATGATTGTCCATATCATGAAGTAGTCATGCGTTTAGCTGTTCATATTGTCAAACGCTGATTTCCATTGATCTGGCCAGACCATAATCATCATGTAGATAGCGGATTTAATCCATATCATGAAGTACTATTATTTCATGAAATTCGACCGATCGTTCGACTTTGGCCGCCTCGCCCGGAGTCATACCACGGCCTAACAGAAAATCGGCAGTGAAGCAATGCTTGCATTACTTTTCGCCGAGTGCGTGATTTCACCGGAGGCCCTAACCCTTTCCTACCCCCGGCCCCTATCCCTTCCCCTTCTAACACCTTAAAGGCCAGCAACGCACTTGTGACTCTTGAGTTGCAAGTGCTCATGGGCGACGTTAGTCACTTACCATCAGGTGACCCGTCTGCTCGTTTGCCCCATATACCATAAAAAAGTGATCAATTCTAAGATCTGGCCGCACTTTTTTTATTATATTACGTCGGTGGCAAACAAGCATAAGACCCGCCTGATGGTAAGCGGTTACCATAGCCTATGAACGCTTGCAACTCCAGAGGACTCGCTTGCGCGTTACCGACCCTTTAAAAACAGCAAGGACTCATTCCACAGCCGGAGCGTTCGCGGGAAGAAATTCCTCTGGAACCGTACCGTGCGCGACCATTTAGGTTCCGTGTGAGGATGAATTCCCTTAAATACTATAGACTCTCTTCTCATTCTCTCCTTTCTTTCTATTGTTTAGTTCTAAGTGCATCGACCGCTGATGGGTGCACGGAATCATCACGGAAAATATAATCATGTTCTAGAAGATATTACACAACGCTATCTTGACTTGTAATTTGAACTCTAGAACACTGATAAACATACCTAGATAAATTTTTAGGGTTCCGTTCCTCAAAAGGAAAAAAAGAACCTAGGGAACTTTGTTGTTCATTTGTCTGTCTGTTTGTCAAGACCCTTTTCCTCAGAAACCGGTTGACGCATCAAGTTGAAATTCACATCAAATGCTTTTGTCAGCAGTTCCTTGAAGTTTTTGTGTTAAAAAAAAATCAAGCTTCTAAGACAATGCAATGAAAAACACAACCATTAAGCCTTAGATTTCAACACATCTGAACAGTTAGGTAAGCAATCTAAATGTTCAGATATGCTTAGTGATCAGATCAGATAACCGAACGCAGGTAAATCAAAACCTTTAGGGTACTTGCCATTGACCTAGAATCATGAAATTTGTTAAGAAGCAAGGTCTCATAGTACAAATAAAGGAAAAAAACCAGAAAGTTGCTATATCATATAAAAAATTGTTTTTATGATTACAAACTTATACCTATTTTGCGGTTGGGAAGTTGACTTTGTCGTAAATCGATGTATGGGACAGTATTTTTATAACTTCTTAGTTAAATTTGGCTTTCGGAAAAGACAGGCAAAAACCTTCGAGAATTGATTCCCGAAATGTACTATCTACACACAAGTTTGTTTGGTTACGAAAACCTCGGTGCGGTTTTATGTAAATATTTACATATTGTACATAGAAACACTCAGACTAATGCAAATAGGCATATTCAGGCATACAAACACTGACGATGCAGTAGAACTCACTACCGCTGCATCACATACGTCATCGATAATAGATCTGATTTTGTGAGGGAGTCGATTAAAACAATTATGACAAGTACAATTTACATAACACGTCATCACTCAGATCACGCCAATCCATTTCACGGTCGTATAAATCATTGACAGGGCTATGAAACAGATTTTTACATCTTGCTATTGGCATGGCTAAGTCAAGTGGAGCAAAAATACATCTAGACGCCTCCTACCGACATTCATTCATAAATCCGACGTCATCGTAATATATTCGTTGTTCAATTTTCTGCCAACTGAAAAAAGTTGTCTCCCAGCTTTTCTCTTGTTTGTTTACTTGGCAAATGTTGCGATGTATTTTTTGTGTAAGCATAACATTTATCTTGAAGCTAGTTCTGCGGCGAATCAAAAATGATAATTTATTCTGGATGTGTTGGTGTCCGCAGCAAAAGAAACGCAGCAAGGGTGGAGATGGAAGAAACAAGGAGAATATCATCGAGGAAGATGGTAAAGATAGAGACCAGAGCCCTGAGCCGCCTGCAGAAAGGAAGGCTCCTTGTTATGAAGTAAAGCATTCGGATGTGATGGGCAGGTGAGATTTCAGTTATACACAGTTATTTAAAAGTATAAAGGATCTTAATCATGAAGTGCAGTCATCGTTTTTAACATTTTTACTTGTAGACATAATCTATATATGTATAAATAGTAGACAAAATAGTTCAGTACTTTTATCTTCTCTATTTGTCAACCGATTTTCTTTTTTTTTTCTCTTCTTCTTGATTAGCTATTTCAGGGCAAGCTTCAGTGCTATCAATAAAAAAAATTGGAGACAGTTTTTTGACCCCAACTTTGACTAAAAACATTAAAAGTTTATTTTATTTTAATATTTCAGATATTTAGTGGCTTCTCGTGACATCCGAGCTGGTGAGGTTATTGTGGAAGAACCGGCGCTAGCTGTTGGGCCCTGCGCTGGTTGCGGCCTTATTTGTTTGGGATGCTATCGGGAGCTTGATGAAAGTAGTCTTGTCAAGTATGTATTTTTCTACTATTTAAAAGTTGAATTAGTTTACTGTCTACATTTGCACTACCAGTTCCTTGAGATTTTGTCTACGTTTACGGTCACTTCGGTCGGTTCAACTTCTAAAGCAGGTAAAATTAGATAGTTCGTCCATCTCGGGAATCGATTCTCGAACATTTTTGCCCATTATTTGCTTGTGACATACATAGTTTTACCGTCCTAAAAATACTTTCCCATACATTTATAAACGTCACAATCAATTTTCCAAGCGCAAAATAGAAGTTAGTAATGGCAAAAAATAAAATCAGATGGATTCTTGTGAGCAATCGCTAACTTTAACTTTTTTATAACTGTTTTGCGGTGTCCTGCGAGTGGTACGAACACAAAACAAAAACAGAAATTTTAAGAAAATTTCAATGATTTATAAAAAGTTGGTTAATGTGATATAATACTACCAATTTTGCCGGTATTACACGGTGCTGAACTTGTTTAAAATGTAACAAATGAGCTAAGCGCATTGGTAGTGAGCTAGAACCCCACTCACACCTACCATCATTTAGCCTAACTGGATTAACAAAAATACTAGTAGGTACCGTGCGACCCACGTTACCAATATTCTTAAAAAATCTACATTATGCCCTCAGGTGTCAAGGTTGTAAATGGCCGATGTGCAGTAATTCATGTCCAGGCTCCGGAAAGTACACCGGCCACTCCACGTACGAGTGCGACACACTCAAGAAAATTCCGCCGGACTACTCTAAATTTGAGGATCTGAAGGAATCTTACCAAGCACTTATGCCTTTGAGGTAAGATAAAAAAAAAAGTTAATCTGACTGTGGTGCAAGTATTCTCGCGCCTCTGATTAGGTCTATAAGCATCGCACTAGGGATTATTTGTGGCAGCAAATACAATGCCAATGCAACAGAAAACTCGTAAATATAAATTGAATGGATTATTGCTATTGACTTACATTGTATGCCTTGAGTAAATCATCAATATCGTAATATGTATTAGTTGCGAGTGTTGTGTCAAAGCCTTGACTTTATTCGTTACAGTTTAATTCTATTGTATATGGAGCAGTATCTTCATTAGTTAATTTTAACAACTTATCAGAACTAATTAACAAACTCTCTTTGATTCTTCTGATTGTATTGCGAATTAGGCGTGAAGTATCCACGTTTCGGATTTTAGGCTTTATTTTCTTGGCACCACCATTATATGTATTTGGTTAGGGATGATTGATACTAGAAACGCCCGGGCCGTGTGCGATAGGGGGCTCGGTGATGCAATACAAAAGTATGCCGTGATATCTTTTGTATAAACTACCTTATGTTACCCTGAATAGAAACGTGTCACGGCTGGAAAACAACACAGCTGCGGTACGACTTGTTATAGATCAGTAGATATTTGTTCCCAGCCCAGTCATACTTCATCTGAAGGCAAAATAATAATAATAAAATATTAAAAATGGTTTATTCATCTCCACAAATTACATACATTTACAGTTAAAAGATACACTGTGAAATTATACAGTTGACAATATTGTACTTTGTGGGAGATCTGGAGTCTAAACTATGCCTAGGCCTGTATTTTAGAACTCCAGGCCCCCGTTAAATTTATATCCAGTGGCACGCAATTACAAGTGAATGATGTGTGAGTGAATACACTGTGAATAGATGTTTATGGAAGAATGATATGGATGTGTTTGTGTGTATGTGTGTGTGTGTGTGTGTGTGTGTGTGTGTGTGTGTGTGTGTGTGTGTGTGTGTGTGTGTGTGTGTGTGTGTGTGTGTGTGTGTGTGTGTGTGTGTGTGAGTGAGTGAGTGTGTGTGGGTGTGAGTGTGTGTGTGTGTGTGAGTGTGTGTACGTGTGTTGTGCGTGTGTTTGTGAACGATCAATACATGATTAACATGTACAGTATACAAGTACATAGTATAATATATAATTTAAGTAATATTTTAGTTTATTATAATGAAAATATAGGTACACAGATCTTACTACACTATCACATCAAGGATATTTTCTGTTTCAAAGTAACCAAGATTTAATAATAGTTTGTTCACCTTATGCTTACATTCTATTTTATCGCAATTCGCTTTTATTTATTTTATTATAAAACATATAACGGGCAGGAATCCCCGAAACATGAAGAATCTCTGAGCAAAAGTAGTACCGACCGTAACGGGCTCACATATGGCGTAGTACCTTCTAGTGAGGGCTATATGTTTTTTCCTTTCCTCTGGTAAACTGGAGTGCTTAAGAAGGACAGTTTGCCTTATGTATACCTGGGTTTCCTCGTAAAGTTTTAATGTGGGATATGGACGCGGCTTGGATAAACTAACCTTTAGTATCAGTCTTTGGGCTCTTTCCAGGACTATCACTTTATTTTTACATGCCCCACCCCATGTTGTGATGCAGTAACCTATTATAGACTGCACCAAGGCTTCATAAACCATCCTTATCGTCTGATAATAAATCTGATAATAAAAATAATATTACACTGCACCGCGACCGGGCTCTGCCTCGACCGTGGCACGATGCGATATAATATTGCAATAATGACAGTATTTGATGGCCCAACATCAATCATTGAGCCTCGGCCCACCAGATATTTACCCAGCTGGTGGTCTTCTTTTACAAAGATATCTTTGTGATAGAGGAATATCGCACGGTATCATGATTTCCTTTTTAAACTAGCGTCTTCATCTTAGGTGTCTACTCCTAAAGAAGTACGAACCTGAAAAATGGCAGGCACTGTCAAAAATGGAGGCACACAACGAAATTCGCCGAGGAAGAGTAGATATATGGCCCATTAATGAAAAGAATGTCGTGCAGAGAATAAAAAAATGGAAGCTAGATTACGATGCTGAGGAAATTCATACTGTCTGTGGAATTTTGGAGGTAAGATATGATTTAATATTACTTTTGCATCATGGTACTCAAAGTCTGTTTAAAACCATAAAGTTATACAGGGTTTTACAGAAAGGTGTGGTTAAATTTTAGGATTAAGCTTTAAATTTTCTTTGAAAATTGCTTTTTTTTTCGGAAAATGCTTTTCCTAATATAGGTGCACATTTCTAAACGACACATGAATTTTTATGTCAATCTCAATGACTTTGTTTTTTTATATTTTCACTAGCAACCCGCCCCGGCTTCGAACGGGTACAAATTATACACCTAAACCTTCCTTACGAATCACTCTATCTGTTAGTGAAAACCGCAAGAAAATCCGTTGAGTAGTAGTAGTTTAGTTTATCGCGAATAGACAGACAGACAGACGCGGCGGGGGACTTTGTTTTATAATATGTAATGATTAGCTTTAAGGGTTAATTTTTCAGTTTCAAAATAATTTCTGTATTAAAAATCATGAATTTTCATTTAAAATTGTTAGCGCTTTATTCACGGGGTTTACTATACGACCCTAAAATATGACCACACCTTTCTGTAACAGCTTGTATAAGAGCGTGGATGATAAATGATAAAGCATATTTCACACTAACGATTTCACGGCGAGGCGACATCGGCGACTATGTGTGTCGGTATCCAATTAAGGATGATTTACATAACGAGCCGTCTTACGTACGGGCACGGATTGGAAATGCTACAAAAATTTTATATAAAGCGGCGCGGAGCTCCCTATGAACACAACTGAGCCTTGGGTTCGGCGGCTCGCGCCCGGTACGGTCTAATGTGAAGAATCCTTTATTTTTCAATATCGCAGCTTGCGTATGCTTCTTGTCTTCGCTGTCATTTCACTTCGGCTAATTTGAAACGTTCCTAGAGCTGTTTTGTGGGTAATGGTCGTATACTGTATAAAATATGGTTATTTTGCAGGTAAACGCGTTTGAAGTGGGCGGCAGTGGAGCGAACGCACGTGCGCTGTACGACCGCGCGTACTTCCTGGCGCACGACTGCGCGCCGTCGACGACGCACACGGACGCAGAGCGCGCGCCGGGGCGCCCGCTCACCGTGCGCGCCTCCGTGCCGCACCGCGCCGGGGACCTCATATCGCTGTGCTACGCCTACACCTTACAGGTTGAAATTCATTTTGTTCTCTCTTTAATGACTAAAATACATTGTAACTGTTCGGATGTTTTACACCCATCATTGTATACTTTGTCTTATTACACAACCTCATTTTTCTTTCTTGCTTTTTTCATGTATAAATTTTATGTGTATATCATTTCTCTCTCTTTAATACTTCGACTCCGACCATAATGGCAAGGATCTGGTCCTTGCCATTTTGTTAAAGTTGTCATTTGATCTCAAAGTCACCGCAGCATCAAAAAATCTTTAACAAGTTGCAATTCGTTTGTGGCCAGAGACTGAAAGGTTGTAGTGCTCGCCTAGCCTTAGATTTACCAAGTTGGATAACTTTTTTCGGTATAATGTATTAATAGACAACTTCGAGTGTTATTGGAGTAATAACACTATGAGTAATTGCTATTAGTACGACATAGGCGTTAGAATCTTCGTCGTCTGTTCGATTTTGTGGTGGTGACACAGATATCTTGGAGCATTGTGCCAAGATCCTCCACCCAATTACGTTATTATTACTACAGCATCGGCAAATTAAGAATGAGTGATGTATTATTCGCCATTGAAAATGCCGGATTCCGCATTTTCTCTGTAGAAATCTGAACTTGTTTACATATGGGACGGCAAAGAGTTTCAATGAAATGACTTAGTACAAATACACGGTATCGACACCATCATCCTTTTTATGGATATTTAACGGACTACCAGAATTCTGATACATGTTGCTTGACCTTTTGCCCTTTATGATTAGATCGGTCAAAGAACGAATTAAAACATATAAAACTTACGTCTGTCTAAACCATGATAAATAACTACTTCCAATACTTTCTTGATCTTAGAAAATATTGCCGCTAGTTTGAACTTCTATCTCCACCTTTATCTATTATAGGTTAAAATTTAAACTAAACATTTTCAGGGTACCCTCAAACGTCGGGAACACATACAACACAGCAAGTTCTTTGATTGCTGCTGCAAGCGGTGTTCCGATCCCACTGAGTTAGGAACGTATGCAAGTGCCTTCCGATGTCCAAAATGCGCTGGAGGAAGACTTTTGCCAACCAAACCATTGGATCCTTCAGCTGTTTGGATGTGTGTCGATGGAGTATGTGGATATACAATGCCTGCTGCGGCAGTACAACTTCTAATTAAAAGGTAGGAACTGAGTAATTCATAAGTCCGAATTATTTTGATCACTTTATTTTGATAGACAAGTTCTGTCATACCAACTGTTATTATAATTAAAGTAGCACATCTCCAAACATGAGAATAATTTAATAGATTTCGTAGGAAAAATAGCAGACATCAACTTGGGCTCTGTTAAAATTTGCAAAATATCCAGATATGCCAGAGTTGTCTTATTAAATATTATTACCTAAATACAGCTCTGTCAAATACCTGTAATGTAGAGGAGATCTAGTAAATTTCTTTAAACTTACCAAAATTTTTGAAAGACAGTTTTACAACTGGTGAAAACTTTCATTTCCTGGATAGGTTTCAAACCGAATGCTAAGTGGTTAAATTTCTTTAACTATTTCACTTTATTTTCCGCCGTTTTCCTATCACAGGTTAACAGATGAATTCGAGCAAATCGACGTAAACGACGTCCGTGGCTTTGAAGGATTCCTTCACAAGTACCGTAACGTCATCCACAATTCTCACTACCTGTGTCTGTCAGCCAAACACTCGCTCAGCCAGCTGTACGGGAAGGTGGCCGAATACATGATACATGAAATGCCGGATCAGGAGCTGAATAGAAAGATAGAGATCTGCAGGGATTTGATGAAGGCGTTTGATATTATTGAGCCTGGATATTCCAGGTTGAGAGGTAAGAGAATACGCTGCACATAGTGGCACTTTTTTAGTTAGTTGGTAATAATTAATTATAGCTTAGTCTTTTTTAACTTTTGGCTACGGTTTTAGGACGACCTTTTAATATATCTACTTTAAGGGATGTCTCAACTAAACCTGTTAGTCATTTGTTACTTCGACACTAAAGATATGGCAAAAGAAAGAATAAGTAGACATTGGTCAAAGTCCAACATTTCTATATTTCAGGTGTTACTCTATATGAGCTTCACGCACCTCTGATGATCCTCACCACCAGGGACTTCGAGAAGAAAGCCATCACTAAAGACAACTTGAGAATTAGACTTAAAGAGGTAATGGTCATCAGTATTTTAAAGTTTGAATACTGCCTACATCATTTTTATTATTCATACTAAAGTTAGATGATGAACGATGAAATTCGAAATCGTCAAATCTTAAATCTAAATAATGTCTATGGACAATATCGCTGTTAATTAATATTGTCAGAAACATTACATACCATAATAGAATTATGCTAAAGCCATTTCTGGTTCTGGGATCGATGTTGGTTCTCACTATTCATATTGCAAGTGTAACGAAATTATTTCGCGATCCTTATCGATCTTGACGCCATCTATCGAGTCAGCAGACCAAGTTATGGTTAAACAATTTAATGTTTATTTCAAAACCCGATCAACTATATTTTTTTTGTCTAAAATTAAATAAGAGGGTAATTTTATTTTTCAGATTGTGAACTACCTAACAGAGTCTGCATTAATTCTCAGTTTTGAACCCCCTCAGTCGTCTGAAGGCCTAATGGCTTCCGCTGCGAGAGATGCATTGAAGAAAATCAAAACTTGGGAACAAATCATTGGCAAAATTTCATGAGATTATTGTACTACAAATGAGAATTGTGCTTTTGACCTCATTCTTTTTGTAAACGATGGGCTATTTAAAATGTTTTAAAGCATTTTATGGGTTCACGTTATTTTTTAAAGAACGTTTTGTTTTTGAATTTTGGACCTGGATTAAACAATTATTCGTTTTTTTTTGTTAACTCTAGTTACTTAATTTATTTTTCTGGCTGGTTTAGCTCTCAATCGTGATAACAAAGACTAACTGTCAACTCGAAAGTATTTATTTAAGTAAATCATTACTGCTTACCATTTTTGTTGTCCAGCCAAACCATATTTTGTACTAATTTCATTTAGTTTAACCTTGTATTTTCTGCATATGTTAAAAAACGTTTTTTTTTCATTATGAAAATGTAATGGTTCGTTCCTGACCTTGGCAATGAATGTATATTGTAAAATATTAAAAATATTTGAATTTATAAATGTGTAAAAACTAATTTATTTATGACACTATTTTCATACTAGACTTACAGCATCACAATGTAACAACTAATTAAATATAATCTCTACATATTATTGTAAAAGAAACTATATATTTTGTTAAATGTTTTATTATTTATTCATTCCTTCCACTAAAAGACATTATTATTGTGTGAGTTATTTGATTTATTTTAATAAGAAAATATTTAATTGTCTATAACTAATTTAGTATTTAAATAAAGTAATTTATTTCCGTTGTTATAGTTTTTTTTGTTTGTATTATTATTATATAGGATTAAAAGTACCTATGGCAAGAAAAGTCTAAAAATAATAGCTGAACAAAACATAAGTTACGGAGTTATAAAAAACGTAACGAAATATAATTTCACTTTATCTGTTCAGAGTTTAATTTGGGAGCTAAAAACTTTAGTTCAGAGGGTTTCCTAAGGACCAATACGATATCCTAATCTTTTTATGCTCTTTTAGAAGAATAACATACTGTAATCAATGAAATTCAACAAGGTCATCTATATTGGATGTGTAACTCGGGACTTAATCGCGATAATATTTGAAAGATGCATTATCCGACGTTTCGATCAATTTGCACCGATCGTGGTCACGAGTGGACTGATGACATGAGATACCTACCCCGTTTCAGCGGCAGCTATCAGCATAGGCTGGAATTTAGAGATGTTTTTACTTCGATTATACACAATGATAACAATATCGACAACATCAATTAATTCCACTCCCTCCGCGCTTCACTTCATGGAAGTGCGGCCTTGATCATCAGTGACGTAACTTTAGCATGTGTGGCCCGTGGCTAATTCATCGAGTGGGGTCCTCCCTTAGGGTGCCACCACACACATGATAGAATAGATCAGTTTTCGTAGATCATAAGTTATTACCACACCAGTCGGTCGGAAAAAGCCACACCTTTCAATCGAAGTCAATCGATACCACGATGCCATTGCCATTCTGACAGATTGGTGTGCTGGCACCATTAATGGAATTAAAGTGACAAATTTCAAGATATTAAAATTGTAAACAATTTCTTTCGTTGCAAGAAAACACGATCTCAGTTGAAAATATAAATGATTTTGACCAATACACCATAGACTACGTTCATTTTAAATAACCTTTCAGGATCCTGGAAATTTTCAAATTACGTTTACCTTTCTCTATAGAGTTTTAGGAAATGAAAGGCTAATGGACCATTTTACTACTTTAAAAAACTACCTACTTAATTCATCTAAATTTCGTTTGAGTCCGTGAATATTACGGGATATCGTATAAGCTGTAATCAAGGTTGGTCCTATTTAAATTTGAAGAAAATATTCTACGTCTAAAGGTCACACACTATACCGTCACGGTAACGGCACGGCTCCAACCCAGTAATTAAGTTGTCATTCAAATCTGAGCATTAAAACGTGGTCGTATAATAGATTTCATAATGTCAATATGAAACAGCCAAGCCGCTGCAACGGCGGGCAGTAAGCGCGTTTACTGCAACCATACAACTTGGTCTTCATTATTTTTTATTTTTATTCGTACTGTCGCCGGTACTTCGATACACTACACTTACGAGTCCTTGGAATGCTGTCGAGGGTATACTCGCTGACGATAGCATTTGCTGATGACGGGATTCCAAGATGTTGATAAGCGAGCGACCCATCTTTTCAGTTGAAATTTTTATGTTTTTTTTTATTTCAACTGCTTCACGTAGGTACTAGTCCGGAAAAATAGTGAAGGTCGGGTGAAAGGACCTGTGGTTGGTGTAATTCAATCCAGTGGTTTGGACCTGACCCCAGCAAATGCTCGCTGCAATCACTGACTTGCTAATTACACAACTAATATGTATCAACGTCGCGAAAATTTAGAAACAAAGTAATCTATGGCATGACGTATACAAAGACTATTGAAACTGTAGGTACCAATTTTACACGATGGTGAGAAGATAAATGGTGAGCAATGCGATGTGCGTAAAATAATGTAATCATTATTTTACGCACATCACATTGCTCGTGCCAGTCGCACACGCTAATGCATGTGCAACTGGCGACAAGCGAATTCGAACAAAGTTCAGGTAATGGCCTTTTTAACTACTTATTCTCGAACCGAGAATAAGTAGTTAAAAGTGTGGTTGCAAGTAAAACAAATAATATAATAAATAAATAATATAGTACCTAACCGGTAAGATCGCTATCTAAAAGTGTCAATCTATAACAGGCCGTTTCCAAGTAGCTGAGCCTTGTGAGAAGAAATCGGGCAAATAAACTATAGGTTTACGATGTTTCTTGACATCACCAACACTTAACTCCTTACCCTGGAGTTGCAGCTGAGGGCTCGTTTTTCATGGCCTTTTAACTCGTTGCAAATTTATTGGAAAGCATATATAAACATATTCTATGTTGGAACAGAGTATGTTTCAGTTGTATGTGTTTGTTCAAGTTGTATGGTGACCATAAACGCCGTGACCGGAGTTGCCCAAGTGGTGAAAGATTTCGACGTTTATCTGAAGATTTCTGTTTCCCTAATGTATGTCTCGGAAGGGACCACCTATGGGTTTCAGGTATTAACCCGGATCCCACTATAGCGATAGCGATTGCCACTGACATTAGGAGCGTGGCACACGCACAATCAATACCACTTGGTTCTTGAGAGCCCTACACATCCTCACGGCGATGCCGCATTGTGTGGTAGATATGTGTAATGTACATAACATACAAAATATTATCGTAGTGATGTTTTCCTAAAAGTGACTGGTGAGACTGGTGAGTGAAAAAATCACCCAGAGTAGGGTTTATTTTAAAATTGGAAATAATTCTTAGGAAGAGAACCAAATAGTGTTGGTTTTGCTCTGTAAACTTGTGTTCGAAACATTCGTTTTGGTGAAATTGCTGTAAAACAAACCTACTATATTTGGAACGATTCGACATAAGGAGCCATCTATTGGAAATTTTAGGAACTACGGAAATATGTTTTGGTTGAAACACTTAAAAATAGAAACATTGGTTTTGGTGATTACGGCTTTAAAACAATTTTAATAGTAGCAAAAAAATGGTTAAGTAAACTTGATTAATGGTTCTAAATAGTTTAGAATAACCACATAGTATCTAACACACTGCAGTTGGTAAACATGATATACATCTAACGTTACAAGTGTGTACTGCGTGGGTTATTTATACTCCGACCAGAGCGTTTGCGCCTGCGCACTGGGTGCATATCTCGGTGCCCGGTCCACGTGTGTCAGGAAAATTTTCAACTTACCAAATTTATAAATGTGAAAAATAAAAATTTTAGGCTTAAATCTATTTAACCAAGATACCAAGTAAGTATTACATTGTTCTTCAGATATAATAGGTGTTTTCCGGTATGTTTAGTTTATATTTTACGGTCAAAACAATATTGCTGTGCGTCTAATGATAAGTGTTCGAGGTATTTTTTTTAATCTAACGTCTATACGATACTGTTGTACATTTCAGAGTCATTTGGAATAAGTAAATTCAAATACAAACCAACGAAACCAACGCCTTATAAAACCGTTCTAGCAACGAATTACTCAAATGTTTTTAAAGACTGTGTTTCTTTAGTAACGTCGGAGAAGTGATGATGTTAAGATACGTTCAAAATGCTCTAAAAATATAGTCGTATATATATATTTATATAGCCTACTATATGAGGATACAACGGGATGTATGTAATTTGATATGTATGTTTTAAGTCTTATCACCTCTGTTATTGACCGGCCTGTTGGTCCAGTGGTTAGTGAACCTGACTGCTGAGCCAGAGGTTGTTAGGTCCATTCCTAGTGAGGACAAATAATTATGTAACGAAGGCGTTCATTCGTTCTGTGGCTGCGTGTATTTTATGTATCACTAGCTGCGCCCCGCGGTTTCACCTGCGTAAGTTCCGATGCCGTGGGTATATCGGGATAAAAAGTAGTCTATATGTTAATCCAGATGTCCAGCTATCTACATACCAAGTTTGATCGCAATCTGTTTTATAATTTTTGCGAGAAGGATCAACAAACATCCATACATCCTCACAAACTTTCTCGTTTATAATGCTAGTAGGATATATTATGTATGTATTTAGTAATATATAAGTATGTTTATCAGCAGTCTGGTTACCATAGTACAGGCTCTGCCTCTGCTCTGAGTACAGGATCAGACGGCCGTGTAGCCCATGTGTAACAAGGTATTATTTTTGTTCTGTTTTCCGTGTCAAACAGCACTGATATGCTCTAAAATCAGTCGTGCCTTATCTTCTCGTAGACCAAATGACAAATTATGTATTTACACGGGAATTAACGCGATCACGAAAAGGTATTACATACCTCTGAATTGCCTGACGTTTCGACCAGGTTGCACTGGCCGTGGTCACAGGCTGACTGGCTCAGCGGTGCACGCCCTCCGTCGTCGAGATCGTGAGGTAGAAGGTTCTTCATCCACCCGCACATTTTCGATATTTTTAATATTTTGATTTCGCCATGTACCGTCACATACTATACTAACAGTGTCCCTATTCTCTAAGCAAACCGATGTGCCCCTATTCTGGTGTTCACCCGACTGCGCATAAAAGCGAGGTGGCATGTTTTTTATCACTGGATTCCACGCTGTTGATAATTTGAAACCATCTTCCCGATTGAAAGTTTTGTGTTTTTTAATTTCAATCGCTTCACGTACAACTCTTGAGTAAAAGTGACGTTCCGTGGAGAGGACTTGCGTACGGTGAAACTCAATCCAGTGATTGGTGCCCGCTTCGAGTGCATGTTCTGCAATCGCTGATTTGCTAATCTGTCGGTTCTTCACAGCAGCGATGTGTTCTTTGACCCTTTCAGCAATAGTCCGCTTTGTTTGGCCTATGTAGGAACTACCGCAGCTGCAGTTTATTTTGTAGACACCTGGAGTTTGTAAAGGCAAGACATCCTTTGGTGTGCCCACGATGTTTTGAACTTTTATGCCTGGTGTGTACACTGTCGGAATGGAGTATTTCTTTAACACGGAGCCGATCTTATCCGTTACTCCTTTGACATATGGCATGTAGGCTGGTTGTCTGTTCACCTCCGGATGCTTGCGTCTCATTGTCGGTCGCTTCCGTGTTCCATTCACCTGATATCCGTTACTTTTGAGTACCTCCTGAACATGATCCAGCTCTCGCTCCAAATGTTCAGGGTCACAAAGATCGTATGCTCTGTTCTTTAGTGAAGTCATAACAGATTGCAGGTGTCGGGGATGATGATGAGACGTGGCGTGTAGGTATCTATCGGTATGAGTAGGCTTGCGGTACACACAGTGCGACAAGGACCCATCTGATCTCGCGGTTACTTTGACATCTAAAAATGACAACGACCTATCCACCTCCACTTCATATGTGAACCTTATCTTGGGGTGAATAGAGTTGAGATGTTGTAGATATTGATCTACTTCCTGTTTATTTCCTTTGACGATACTAAAGATGTCATCTACGAATCGCTTCCAAAGCCTAACAGTCTTCGGGCCGAGACTCAGCGCCTTCTCTTCAAAATGTTCCATCCAGATGTTGGCAAGTACAGGGGCTACAGGACTACCCATTGCGACACCATCAATCTGAAGGTAATGTTGACCTTGGAAAAGGAAAAAGTTGCCCTCTAGACAGTGTTCAAGTAGATCAATATAATTGAACGGCAACTCGTTGTCTCTCAGCAGGTCTTTTACGACGTTCAAACACTCTTTTATTGGAACATTGGTGTAAAGTGATTCCACATCAAAGCTCACCATGACGTCATCCGGTTCCAATGTGACATCTTTTATAATTTGTATAAAGTGCCGCGAGTCTTTCACAAAAGACGGTGTTTTGCCTACAAGGGGTTGCAATACTGACGCAACATGCTTCGCGAGATCGTAAGTAGGAGCGGCTATTTGACTTACAATAGGTCGCAGCGGCACGTTGGGCTTGTGTATTTTGGGCAGACCATATAATTTCGGTGGCTGATGTGACTTTGGTGCATATAGTCTGTTGTACTCATCTTCTGAAAATAGGTCCTCGTTATCCCGGATAAGAGATCTTACTCTACGCGTTACTCTGGCCGTGGGGTTATATGATACCGGATTGTAAACCTTATCATCATACAAAAGTTCAAGCATTTTACGTTGGTAATCAGTAGTACTCATCATCATCGTGTAAATACATAATTATATCATGGAACGCGAAAGTTTAAAAGTTAGTATACCAAATGACAATACTGATGTTGAGTGTTTATGTAGACCGGTAACCAGGGATACCGTGTTTTTGTTTACCTACCAATGTAGTTATATAAAAAAAAAATAGGCAGTTATGGGACTGCCGACAGAAGTGAAAACTTAAACGAAACGACGAACTTAAACCGTCACATTAACAGGACGCATATATGTATTATTAGCGTGACGGTCATGAGTTCAGTTCTCTCTCTCTGTCTCTCTCTCTCTCCGTCCCTGTCCCTGTCCCTCTCCCTCCCTCCCTCCCTCCCTCTTCATGTCTCTCTGACGTTGTACATGTGAATATAAGAAACTCCGCTCCGTCGTACGAATTCATACGTACGTACGTGCGTCATACGTAGAAACCGTCGGACAACAGGGTCACGTGTCCTGACGCGAGTTTATCATTTTTTACCCATCCCAAAAGTGCACAACGACACTAAAGAAGCTTTCACTTCAAAAAGTTCGTTTAATACTCTCTCATTTCTGCGTTACTTATATTAGAGCAATTGTTTCCAGGATGACGTCGGAAGGTTCCTGCATGGTATGCCTCTCACCAGCAATCAACAAATGCTCCGGCTGTCAGATCGCTTACTACTGTTCCCGAGATCACCAAAAACAGGATTGGAAGACTCACAAGTTCCAATGCGCACCATTCAGAGTGAAAGAAGACCCGAGGCTAGGGAGGTATTTAGAGGCTACGAGAGCAATTAAGACTGGTGTTGTGGTGTTACAGGAGAAACCGCTTTTAACTGGCCCGGCACAAGTGAGTTCTTTATCTTGATAAGTACGTACTAAAAATTCATCTACTCGTATTTAGTTATCGAATTTTTAATTCAGAATTCTAAATTCAAATATTTTTTTAATAAATTGACATTTTTCTTTTAAAATAAATTTGCGGTTTGTTCGTTTTCCCGCCGTTCGATTTATAGCTATTTATGTGCCCATGGAAAAAATTTAATTGAACATTACCTCCGTAAAGAAAAATTCTTTATGGCACCAACGTAACACAAAACACAGCAAACGCATGCAAAAGATGTTAGCTTTTTTTTCTGTAAAAGACGTGTTTTACACGAACATTTTAGCAATTTATGTTATTTATCACTTTTAGCCACTACACACTGCACTGCAGCTGAATAAAAAAGAACGAATAGTCAAGCCCTTAATACTTCAACAGTATAATAGTTATTATATTATAGATAGATAGCGTTGCGTTATATGCTCCCTAATAGTGTATAGTCTATTCCATTGTCCAACAGATCACTCCGCCTGTGTGCCTTGGGTGCTACAAACTTCTAGAAGAAGGCAAAACAGTACCTTGCGAGAAATGCGGCTGGCCATTTTGTTCTAGCGAATGTACTGATAAACAGGAGCATATTCCTGAGTGTCACTTCACACAGAAAAGAGAAGAAAAGGTAAGATTATTAAACGTTAGTGTATTACATACATAAGCTCACACCTATATCCCCGAAGAGGTAAGAAGAAGCGTATTAAACACCCACTTTTTGCCAACTATAGTTTAGGCCCACTCACTTAATGCCGCCGCCAACCGGGCTCTTTGGGAATTTTATCAATCTTGATGGGAAAATTGAAAGGTATGTAAGAAGGAAAGGCAATGGAGGGAAAAGGATATTGCTTACTAGGATGGATTGGCGAGTGTAAAGAATAGCTCAAGAAGGTCTGTGGCGGACAATATCTTAGCCAATACCATTATGTTATAATAATATATGTATATTGAAAACTCTACCGCTCATAAACAACTCCAAACCGACTATCATACGATTCCTTTGTTTATGCACCGGCCAGAGCAAGCGCAGGAGACTGCGGAACACGTAGGAAGGACACGCCGCGCCGGCAAGACACACTCGGATCGGCCGCGCGCGTGAATAGATGTGCTTTGAGCTTTTATACTATTTATTTGATTTTTGTAACTTTTGTAGTAAACTGTATAAGTTTAACATTAATATTTCTTCATTTCATCTATCATCATTCTTACTTATTTCTTTCACTTCTATCACCCGCTTCGCTTGTGTTACATAGACTTATTTTTACTAGTCACGGGTTTGGTTCCCGTGGGAGGCAAGTTACCGTGAGGAAACTATCCGCTACAGGTCAGTGTCACATACCTGAAATTCGAACTGGCCACAGCCGGGAAGTCCAAGCCCTCTTACTAACTAACTTTACTAAATTACATAACGACAATACCTACACGAAGAACTTTCACTATTGAAGGTCAACATCACCTCGTTCGGAGAACCGAACCCGAACTACGAGTGCATCACAGTCCTGCGCTGTTTATACCAACGCGACCACGATGAGAAACTGTGGGCAAAAATCCAGGGCTTGCAGTCACACTGTGAGGAAAGGCGAGGGACCTCCAAGTGGAACTTGGACAAGAAGATGATTGCCGACTTTATCTGGAAGTTCTTTAAACTGGAGGGAACGTTTAGTGAAGAGGAAATCATGAGATGCATTGGAGTTTTGCAGGTAAAAATAATTCGCATCTTTCGGTTTCACCATAAAAATAAATAGGCAAAGCGGCTCGAATTGGGAACCGGCGCGGCCAATCTAAATAAGTTGAAAGAAACAATCGGAAAATATTTTGATTAGTGGCCTGTCGCAAGGCGAGTTAATTATTGACTCAACTGAAATAGCTCTGAATCCGAACTCTGATTAATTAGTAATAAAAAAAATCGAGGGTAAATAGTGGAGTTCCCTTCTCAATTACTATTTTACAATGGATTGCCGCCATGCATCGTCTAATTCAATTACGAAAACGAGGTAAATTACACAAAATATTTATGACATTATCAGTACTCTTGGTAAACCCACCCCTTCTACTAAGATAATTGCAAATGTTTACGTCATAAGGTAAGGGCTATACACGTCGTGTTGTGTATTGGGTTCTATCACCTCTTGATTGAATGTCGATTGTCTTAAACAATAGCTGCTTTTTATGTTACAGATCAATTGTCACGAAGTTCCATTACAAGAACCAGATTACGTTGCGCTTTTTGAGCGCATCTCGATGGTGGAACACAACTGCCGTGCCAACTGCAATAAGAGTTTTACATCAGCTGGAGATATCGTAAGTAAACTGTGAATATTACAAACTAAAAAGTTCTTAAAATTTTCTAAAAGTTATGCATTCTAATGTACTGCTATTTAGCATGACCTATCAACGACATCTATCATGTAAAAATAATTACCTAGCTCGTGGGCACTGTATCTAAACAGTATAAAATAACAATAGTAAAGAAATTGTGTAATAGAAATAATATACATTGTTTTATCCTTTCAGAATTCACCCAATAATTTGAACTTTAAACAATAACTTTCTGTTGAAATTATAATGTTTTGTATGTAATATTTATCTGCGGGTACGTACGTCCAGGTCGGTCGATGCGTTTGATAGAGGCAAGGATTTGTAAATAATATTTTATTTGCAGGTCCTGTACGCTGGCGTAAACATCAGTGCAGGTACCCACATCACAGTTTGTTACACAGACCCAATGTGGGGCACTGAAGTGAGACGTCACCATCTCGCTGACTCCAAGTTCTTCGAGTGCACCTGTGAGAGGTGTTCCGACGTCACGGAACTGGGTACCATGTTCAGCGCTGTTAAGTGTAAGAAGAAGTAAGTATCTTAGATAAGTGATGGTTTAAAAATGTACTGTGTTCATATCAATAAGCAGTTTTACCTCAGATGACAATCTCTTACACTTCAACCTCCAATTTAGCCATTATAAAAGGAAAGACGAATAGACAATACTATTATCGATTTGCTTGTCTATTTTTATTATTGCGGAATTGCCTATATAAGTGTAATATGAACACTTACAGTACACACTATATTTATACAATGTTTTCTAGGCATTTTGACACCATCTTAAGTGTCAGTATAGGACGGAACTTTACCGTACGTCTTACGCTACGCTTTTCATTGCCAAGTTAGTTAATTATATTGCCCATTTGGTTCTCTTACAAAGTTTCTTGTCTCTCTCGTAAATGATGAAATATAAGCACAATAACAGCATCTTTATGGTTATTAATTACAGGGACTGCAAAGGCTACCTGTTGCCTGAAACCTTCATTGTGCCAATTTTGGACAAGACCAAAAATCCGAACCCAGAGACCAGTAACCTAGACGATAAACTTTGGTACTGCAACTCCTGCAAGGACGCTGTCTCTGACGCGATCATGCAACAGTTGCTTCAGGATATTGGAAGAGAAATCAGAATGATGCCAAAAGAGGATCCCGCAGCCTGCGAAAGGTAAGTAAAATGTTAAGAGGAAATACAGTTCTTTATATTTTTTTCATTAATAGAATCGGTTTTCACAAAAGATTTTTCAGATCAAATTCCACCCTACAGGAAACCGTGGTTGCCAGTAAAACTACTGTCATAAAGCTATTTTTTCGCTTACTCATAAGTGAAAAGAAAGCTCTATGAGAAACGTCAGAAATCAATCAAGAGCCACCACTTATGTTGGGAGGGATTAATAATACTGGTGACCGCTTACCATCAGAACGGCCAGTGTTCATGTTCACCAACTTGGTATTTAGTCCTGTTCACCTACAGCAGGCATGAATTGAATGCAGAGCTCAGTAATGCACTAGTGTGAGGATAGCACAACACTACGGGCGTGCGAGGCGAGTTTTGCTGGCGCCCCGTTTCACCTCAGGCCCTTACTGAATTTAACTGGAGCACGTACTGTACAATATTTTCTCTCTACGACAACTCACCGACTCACTCGCGATACCTAGTCAACCAGATTGTGATCCCCGAGAAACACAGGCTTCCTTAAAAAAAACTTGCTGTTCAGTAACACTTACTCAATCACTACATATTATAAAACAAAGTCCCCCGCTGCGTCTGTCTGTACCGTCTACTGAACGGATTGTCGTGCTGTTTCCACTAATAGATTTATTCCGTTTCTTGAGTAATGAATAAAAACGGTGGTAGTATTAGCTAAGACGTCGGACGTGAGACCAACCAACTTCCTTCTTTCTACTCTATCATTCGTCCTTTCACTGCTTGCTCCCTATCTAAACGTATCCTTAGTTGTCATTTTCTACTCTTGTACCTCTCAACTTCCATACACTCTCCATAATAACTATAATAACATAACTCTCTTCACCACATGTTGCTCATCCCTCTGCATCACATGTGCCGGTGGTTGTATTAACTAGAATAACAGTTACCAATATTCTTCATTTAAAAAAATACAAACGTAGGGCTCGAACTTATAATTTCCTTTAACCCTTTCCTTTCATTGCCTTTCTTTTAACCACCTTTCTCTTTCAACATACTGTAATACTTAAACCTCTTTGGGTATTGGTAGAAGCTGGCTGGTAATATAATATTTAAATCAGTTTTATAATGTAATTTTTGAATTATATAAATTGGTTAGGGAAGAACAGCAGAAGGGGCATAAACTAAAATATATTAGAAGGGGTGCGTCGGGCTGTCAGAGTGGACGGCTGTCAAGTTGCTGCACCAGAGCTACCCATAAGGCCTTTGTAAAGTTTAATTTACAAGGAGCTAGTTCAGTTTCCAATTTAACTAATTCAACCCACAGCATCTCTCAATTGACACTCTCCTACATCGACACTCCGTCCCAAAACCTCTCAGCCAAGCGGTGCCTTACAATACCTACTTGCCAATTTATCAATATACCAATTGTCCAATCTTTAATTCCCAAAGTGCCCGGTTGATGGCAATTGACTTGCCCCCTATTATATGAGTGATACGCCTAGACCCTTCGGGGTATAGCCGTAACTGTGAATAAGTATGTACTTTACTCAATCGCTGCCTTCTTTTCCAGGTTTATAAGCCACTGTAGCAGTTATTTACATCCCTCTCACTACTACATGATCGACGTTAGTTTAGCTCTAGCCCAGATGATCGGGCAGGAGGAAGAGCTGGGTCTCGCGATGGTGTCGGATGACAGGCTGCTGCTGAAAACACAACTGTGCAAGAAGATACCCAATTTGTTGGCGACTTTAGCACCAGGTAAGAGAGAATATTGAAATCGATTGTCACTTGTTTTTAGTTATGAACTTGTTAGTGACTTAGTGACGTCATCATGGGCGTACCCAGTTTTTGGCGGGGACTTAAACTTTCCCAATGTAATCCGAATCTTGGGTTTGATTTGTAATCAAGGGTGTATAAATTTTGCCCTATACATACATGAAGACACCCACACGACACATTAGATGTAAGTAGTGTCTTATAAAGTAAATCGTAACGGGGACTCAAACATAATTTTAATCAACTTTATTAGGTACGTAAATATACAAAAGCTAGCAAGCAACCCTTCCCTATCCCCTTGCACGCCCACAGACGTCATTAATTTTCAAAGTTCCAAAAATTTCAGTGAGTACGTCAGTACAAGTAGTTTAAAACATAATACACTATACAACATTCACTGCTAACTTATTCAGCAATATCCAAAGTTGCAGTGTGTTAAAGTGACCTCCCACGGTGGTGTCCACGGGTAGACTGCAGTAAATATAAAAATGTTAGAAATAAATTATTGTAAAAATAGCTGGTACCTAAAGTAGACTAAAATTATATAGACTTAGATCCTACAGCATCTTAGATCTTAAACTTTTACAAAAAAGTATTTAATTTTAATGATGTGATTGTCAATCAACAATTTATCAGTTTTCTCTCCCATAGACAAAGCTCACCTCAGTCGCTTTCATTACTGCCACGTTTTTCAATAGTGGCTCAATATTTAGTACACGTAGTAAGTAACATGTTGAAAACGAAAGACGAATGAAATCGACTACACAAACCTCGCCAGTAGTAATAGATACCTGATAATCGGACTGTGAATTAGTCCACTTAAGTTTTCAAAATCAAAATATGAATAAATTATTATTTATTTCCAGGTGAGACCCGTCTTCGAGGTACCATTTTGTTCGAGCTACACGCTGCTGTAGCAGAAACTGGCAGGAGAAAATCTCTGGTTGACGGACCATTTGTGCTTCTCGGTTATGTCTCGGTAAGTTACAATGTTAGAGATTCTTCTTAAGTGTTTATAACCGTGTTAGGACCTCTGAAGCCGTTGCGCCAGCCGTGCGGTCACACTATTAGCATAAAGTCAATGGACGCAGAGCACACGCAGCGGTTGCTGGGTAGGCGCGTCAATGTGGATAGGCCCTGAAAAACGTATACTGTCCTGATCGGCAGTGTACTGATGAATTTGGAAGAAGAATGCGCAAGCTCTTGACATAGAGCCATAGATAGTGGAAAATGACACTCTATTGTCTGACGATACGATCCAACTAGGATCATATCGTCAGTCTATTTCCTATTAAAATTCGTATCTGCAAAAAAAAATTGTCTACTTTTTTCTAGTAGAACTAAGCAAAATACATAAAATAAATAGATTTTTCGCATTCTTTTTACACTTATCTTAACGTGTGCATAAAATTTGCAATATTTTTCTCGCTGTAACAAAATTAGCCCTATCGGAGTTTCGCGTGTTATTAGACCCCACTAGACGATATTACCATGCTTCAGTAATGGCCTCAGCAATGACGTACACTCTGCCAATGTTTACGCAAACTGTAGTCACTGTCATGAAAGCCTAACACCTATTTGATAATTTAATTCCACAAAGGTATAAATGGCCGGTCTTGTTAACACAGTCGTGCGTATTTTTGATTTTTCAGCAGAGCATTTTAAAACATAATTTAATAGCAGGAGTTTATGATTTAATTGAAATAACTGACAACTTTTTTACTGTAATCTTCGTTTGCTCTATGTATTGAAAATATGACTGTGTGGTATATATTTATATAAATGATAAAGATCCTAATGATAAAGTCCGAAATGGTTGGTGATCATCGTTAATGCGAACTTTTATCATCATCCAATCTTAGGTTTTATCATAGAGACACGGTAAAGTTATGTAAAAAGAAGTCGAAAACACCAATATTACAGTATTAACAAAACTGGTTGGGATTGGCGAAATAATATGCTGTCAAAATTCGCTTTGCTTTACTTTATAAGGAGATAGATGCTTACAACTTTAGTAAATAATATACTACAGCAAATAAATAAACTATCTACTACAGTAAAAACCCAATTTATAGAAACTATCTAAGTAAATAGTACTGTGTGAATAAATTGACATCATAATCTCAAGGTTGAACAAAAAGTGTTTGTTGTACGTGTCTAGTGAGACAACTGGACCAGTCAGTGCTCGCTCCACTTACCGGGACGAAGCACTGACACCCATTCTGTCGAAAACTTTTTTGTGGAACTCTGAGAAATGCAAGTAATTTAGTATTGTATAGATGCTTTAAAAGAAAGATGGAAAGATAACACCATTGTTCAGCGGAACCATGGCAGCGTCTTTCTTTTTTTTTTGTAATTAAATTGTTCTTTTTTTAAACGCATTGGCATGAAGCAGTACGTTGTTCATAGTGTACCTACTGAAAAAATATGTTTTTTTTTTAATAATTTAAATAACTAGGGCGTTCTAATGACATTTTAAGATTTTAAATACCTAAGTTAAATAAGATACCTAGATGATCAGTTAGGATAAGCGGGTCTCATAGGCATAAAACCTTATTATATAATGGCTAATATTTTCTCTCCGACTCTGTCAGAATACAGGTACGAATCACGAATGCGAGTAAGAAGACTTCTGTAATAATATATTATTTGAAGTTCACGGTGGTGCTACTCTGGGTACCTATTTCCGAACGATAAGAAATACAAAGTGCGGCTGCTCTTTTATCTATTATAATTAGCATGGGATTGAGATTCGAAACGGTAAATCTTTAATAGTGAAAGATACCGATTTATTGTCGTGTTTGATTAAAGATAAGAACTTATTTCAGTCGTACATATATCTTTTAAGAAGTTAAAAATAAACATGGTGTATAATTTATTTACTCTTATATTTTTATTACGTTGATATCAGTCAGTAACTTGAATTATCTTGTGTTTAACTACTGTTATAATAAAAATTAATCTTATCACACCATTGCTTAAGAACAACAATAAAACTTAGAAAGGCGTAGTTAGAACACGTGGATATTAAAATTTTCCACATATTCCCGCCATCCTGTTTAACATTGCTGCTGACCACTCGAGGAGCGAGTGAGAAGCGAATCCTCCTCTTTCGAGAAGTGCTCGTTTTTCTCGAGCACTCTTCGGTAATAGTCAAATGTTAAAAGTAAAGGCAATACATTGTTTAGTTATTTAAAGTTTAATTCGCACTTGAATTTTTGACAACTTTTGTGGTAGACTTGAGTGATTAGTTTTGTACTATTTCGACAAAGTTTCTAGTTTTAAGTTGACCAACTTGATGGTTATGGCGGTATATGGTTACTACATATATAAGTAAAGTTACTAGGATCACCTAGAAACACTACACATTTACTTTATACTATTTTGACTGATAATATTAAGAAAAATATCTGTTTAAACAATGTGAAGTCCTACAACTTATTATTTTCCATTAACTTGATAATAAAATTTGCAACTATACTTTAAAATGGTTGCCTAAAAACGTTAGAAAGGACAATTGAATAACAAAAAACCCAATATATAGATATCTACCCTTTCCATAAATAGAAGATCCTGGGTTTGGTAAATACTACGCAACTAAACCTAAGTGCAAACTTATAACATGAAACTTTATGGCGACTGCTGACAGAAATGTCAACTTTGAGCTCGGAACTCACCAGATTTGAGACTATGTATACTTTTACACAGTCTCGCCATATATATCTTAAAGCCGTCGTCATATATGTCATAGGCCGATCGTTGAATTGGGCCGATCGAGATCTGCCTGGGCACATCATGGATAAGCGGTAACGGCGCGATTTGGCACACTGTGTAATTTTAGTTGGTGCGATTCCATCACACCGCCCTCACGTAAACCCTGGTGGGGACTGCCCATGGAGGTTTGCACACCTCAAAAAAAAAGAGAACCCATCATTATTGACTGACGTCAACGCTAAAAGGATAAAAAAGTGGAAGTGTGAAATAAATATGTGGAAGTTCGGACATTTTCTTTATCAATATTAACTAATATATGTATCACGACATTATATGGTGTTAAATGACTACACACGTTATTATTTTTTGTGAATTGAAATGTACGCATTCATTTCCAAATGTGTGCCTTGCCGACAACGTTTTTCGAACGACTTAGTAAATCGACATTTCCCCTTGTTTTAATTATTCGTTGGTTATGCAATGAAAGGGATTGCTACTGCATCTTTACAGTGATATATCCATAAGTATTATTTTACGTAAACAATGTTCACTAAGAAAGGGTCATACATTACGTCATACATTAAGGTGAGGTGAGGGGATCAACCTCAGATCATGGAAACAAGTGATCTGAGGGATCAACAAAGTGTGGCATTATGTAAGGTGTCTTTTTGGTAGGAGTCACAAGTGACGTCACACGTCAAACTGATAAAGCCATTATTTTTTGGATAAAATATGAGGATGGTTGGATGAAAAAGATGTCAACAACGGATATTCCTGACAGCAACCAAAACGAAAATTTTAATTAAAAAAAAATAGTTTTGGAAGTGCTGGATTAATTTCATCAAATGTATGACGGCACACTAGAGGGCTACCTGTGTCAAGGACGAGAGGGGGTGGGGAGTGGGGGAGGAATAATTAAAGGCTAGTATATAAATGTAAACCAAAAAATCTGTCATTTTACATAAAAATATCCCAATCCTAATGTACTGTACTATACTGTGTAAAATACTGATTGCACAGCAAAATAGTTACCTCTAAATATTATTATTTTGGCAACAATTTGAGTTCGTAACGCATCGCTATTAATTAAAAAGCGGAACTTTTTTATGAACGCATATCTGATAATGATAGCTCACAAAAACTTTGTAATTAAGTTTTGTTGAAACAAAGCTAACTCAATATAATTGTTGTGATTTTACAATAGAATTCGTTGTGTTCGCAGTTCTAACCTAAACCTAGCCTACAAGTATATGTGTGACGTTATTTTTACGTTTGTACGCTCTGGTTAATTTGATATGCAATCAGTATATTTGATATGAAAATAATATTTTCGTACTTACTCACGTACGTAATTGATGTAAATAAATTAACGGGTGATAAGTTTTTTGATGTGCATTTAAAAATAAGTCATAATTAAATTTGTGGATCGTAAATTATGGATGGGCCAAACCTCCGTAAGATCATGAATATGTCACTAATATACGGCTCTTCTACAGGAGTCACAGAAAATCCTGAAGGAAGCAGCCATGCTGCTGCGCCACGAGCCTCCGGAGCTTCCCGAGGGTCGTCTGTTCCACCAGGCCAAGATCAACCTGATCCAAATGGAAGAACTCATCAAGAATCTGTCCGCTGCACAACCGTCGCCATTGTAGAAATAAAGAAAACATTTAGGAAATTTATTTGTTTTGCTTTCCTTTTAGTAGCTCTATTCATTACAGCTTTAATTAATTCAGCGATCATCCATCATCGATAGATTTAGTAAAAACTATAATCAAATTGCAATTTTTACCTTCTCAAAAAGGGGGACGAGCCATGCTTCGGCACGTATGGGCCAGTTCGACCTCACGGAAAACCAGAGTGAAGCAACAAAAGGTTATTTTGTGGAAAGTAAAACAAAAATTATATAAAATAATACCGTGATGCAAATAGGTAAGATCGATATCTAGCAATGTCGACCTATAACCACCCGTTTCCAAGCAGTTAAGCCTTGTGATAGAGAATCAGGAAACAAACATGTTGATCCATAAGTTCAAATGCAGGAGTGCAGGCAAAACCTTTATTTCTTTATTCGAGCACACGAACACCAACGACGTGTACCTATTTAAATCAAGTTTATTAAATGAACTTATAAGAAACTTTCAATCCGAATAATTTCTCGAACACCTATATAATTTAATGCGTAAACATATACAATGAACGCGGTGAAAGCAGTCCGGGGGCTAAAAAATAACCTTATTTGTTGAAGCGCATGTTAGCGCACGCGTCACAACGACAGAGCTTTCGCCTTACTTGGGTTTGTTGGTTTTATTGCATGTTTTGGCCAACTATCACGTAGTTGACTGTGACTTACGAATAAATTACAAGTTAGTAATCCATTTGTAGTACTTTCGCTTGGAGGCCCACAATTGATTAGTAGATGTGGGCTACTTGGTACATTTTAAAAGCTACCTTTTCATACGACATTTGCGAATGGGAAGGGTTTAGACAATCAGATCAGGGACTTAATAATTCTTAGTCAATTAGATTCTAGGCCTATTTATCGAAATTTCATCCTACTGCTAGAGGTACCAGCAGTGGCGTAACTATACCGTGGCTAATTCATTAAAACATTTTGTAATTAGTGCCTTCTGTGTTCAGGGCCTTTGATGCCCGGGCACCCTCTAGCCGTAGGCTAGTGGCATTTTGCCCGCTCTGCTACCCTATTCTTACGCCACTGGGTACCAGTGGGCAGTGCAACGAGACTATTGATGAAAATTGAATTTAAAGTATATTTTGAGGTTGTCTAGTTCCTCAACTACACGAACAACGTAAGTACATTCAAAGGAACAAAACTGTTCACGTTTTAAAATATCTGTTTCGGGAAAAATTCATCTAAAGAATAATTTATTTAAAATTTAAAAATAAATATATTGCACTGTTTACTTTAAAACATCTAGACAAATTAACTGGCTGTAGAGAACAATTAAATATATTGAAAGACAAGGTTGCAATTAGTCGGTTGTGTTATTAAAAAGTAAAATGCAGTGTGGAGCCGGTATCATCGTTGAGTGACAGAAGGAGAGCTGTGTGTCGCGCGTACGTACTTTAATTGGACCGATATCGGCACATTCGCGGAATCGAACCCAACACAGCCGGTGCGTTCCGGGCCAAACATTATACCATTAAAGACTTACCGTTGGATTTATTTTATAACATCTATTTAAACGACTTATTCGAAGAGTTTCCACACTTATCAAGCACTCGGTTATCAAACAACATTATGACAAGAACAAATTAAGATTATAAAGTTAGTTCAAATATGAAGGACTTGGTATTACAACCTGTCACTGGCACATTGTTACTCAATTTATTGAAAGGGTGATGTGACACAGAAGTGTTAGCCAATGAAGTACTTTTTCTGAAACTTTTTTGATGTAGAAAATCCATCCCAGATTTTTCAAGATAAGACTATTTAAAATTAGATCAAAATTTCGTCTTTAACGTTTCAATTGTTGCCTAGTTTAGAACAAATCTCACATTAATTTTTTTTACGATTAGGTAAAATCTAAACAAATCTCCCTTTTCGAGGAATCTAAAAATATTATAAATATTGGTAAAGGCTAATTTCCATTTTAATGCACTAACTTTAACATTAACGTAAAGAACATTACAATCTAATGCGTATTCTAGGTAGCTAAAAGGTACTTCCTTAGATTATATATAGGTCCAGATGCCTAATCCGTGCCTCAAAACTGAAGCCAAAAAATACAAGCGTCTAATATAAATACAAGCGTCTCACTCGTCACACGCGAGCGAACGTTCGCCGCTGAAGTACGTCTCGAGTCGCTACTTATAATATTTAAAAATGCCTGCTTGTGCTGTCACATTTTGTAAAAATTATATAAAAAAAAATCTTAAGTGTCCGAACATCACATTTCATATGTAAGTATTCTATTTCCTAATGTATTTATAAACAATAGAACAAAATTTCAAATTAATAAAATTACGACGCCATTACTAGAGATGTTGCCAGGACGTGAATTTCATTTACCCATAACGCATTCTACCAGTATATATATTTTTCTTTGCCAAACTTGTTATTTATAGAAAGACGAGAAATATGCTTAATGTTAATGTTCGCGAAACTGGAATCCTTCAAATATTCTTAATTTCTAAACTCTAGCACCCGGAGTTCAATGTGTCCGTCAAACGATACTTTAGCTGTGGGATTGTACTCGTATTATAACTTATTATTACTACTCCTAACGAACACAGCTATAGAGCACTTAGGACTTGTAAAATTTTGCTAGTTTCTTGATACTTTATAAATATATATATATATATATATATATATATCCAAGTCCTACAAAACAAGGCAAAACATTTACTTTATTTTATCAAAATACCTTTTGTTACTCTGTTCCTGTGAATAAAGTTGCATTTAATTTTATTACTCAAAAGAACTTTTATGTTACATTTACCATAAAAAAAAAATTACTCTTATTCTCATATTTTTTTCATACGGCCTTATATGAAAATCGATTCTTAAGGAGGAAACTCTAAAAAAAATGTCTTGAAAAAAAACCAAAAAATATTGTGATGAATAAATAGTTCCTACTAAGTAGTTTTATTTTACATTTGTCTTTTTAACTAAACGAATTAAATGAAAAAAACGAAAAAATGAAATAAACGAATATTTGTAACTGATTTAAATACATTCAAAATGTATTTATTTAATATTACTTACATCAAAAAAAAAAATATGTTTAATAAAAAAGTCCCTGAATTTTGGGGTAACCTCTATGCACTGGTAGTAAAACCGTCAATGCACACAAACATAAACATTGTACGTAGACACTCGCGTTGGGCGGGGTTCACTCACACAGCACCAAAAAGTGGCTTCAACGTAAACGGTGACTTTTGTACTAGTCACGGTATCTGGACCTATATATAATCTAAGGGTACTTCCTTTAAAAGCAGTTAAACACTTCAAAAACCTACAGCACAATAACACAAAGCAAAGCAAACCCTCAGATATTAGTTATCTCAATATTTGCGTCTTGACTCTCGAAAGTCTCGAACGTGGCTACTGAAAATACCAATTATTTGGATTAAACGCTTCCTGCTATTAATACTTGTAGGTATTCAAGTCTCGACAGGAAAAATCGAAGTGCGACACGCTCTAACTTGTATGTCCAACAAGACCAAACTTGTCGTTTTAAGGTGACGGATATTGCATAATGAAGATTAAGATTTAATTTTAAAAATATAGGTACCTACCTAATGCTTTCTGTTTCTGACGTTCTAGGAATAGGGCATTAAACTTTGATGAGTTGGTTATAATGTGCGTTGCTCGTTGAACCTTATCGATAAACAAAAAATTCTATTTGTTTAAAAATTTATGTTCCGGTGCAAAAGTTAATAGGTACTTTTTTAACGGAGCTCTAATTTTCAAACCATTGATTTGGCCCCTCTTCAGAACAGCGCCCGCGTGTGGTGCATGCATTACACAAGTGGTTGCGGGGGCCCTGTATACCTTATAAATTGTATGGGTCCACCAACTGGCTCATGTCATTTCTATTTGTAGATTTGACATATAAATGTTGGTGGTAATTACAGTCTCAGGCAGTAGAATACAATACAAAAAATATAATATATGTATAAGATGTTCTACAAAGGTGTGGTAAAATTTTAGGAGCGTTATTTGTAGCCGACAAATGGTTGATATAATTTGAAAAAAAAATTAAGCAATTCGAAAAAAAAAAAATTTTTTTTCTTCGGAATATTCTTTTCCTGATATAGGTGCATGTTTCTAAACAACATGTTATTAAGAAAAAACAAAATCGTTGAAATTCACATAATAATTAATATTATGTGAATTTCAATGACATTTTCAGAAGAATGTCAACATTCAATCAACATCATTGGTATTAAATGCTCATACTTTCATTCTTTTCAGCCCTCTCTCATGCGACATATTAGCTACATCGGTAAATTTTCAAGTTGAATTTGTCCGTTTCCAAATAGGATTTCTGTATTAAAGTGCGAGTCTGACTCGCGCACCTAGGGTTCTGTAAGCAAACAAACTTGTATGTAGATAGTACGTCTGTCTCGGGAATCAATTCTCGACGATTTTTGCCCGTCTTTCACGAAAAACAAACCTAACTTTGCAGTTCTAAAAATACTCTCCCATACATCGATATAACACAAAAACAACTTTCCAACCGCAAAACATAAGTTGGTAATCACAAAAAATATTTTTTTTATGTGATATAACAACAAATTAACAACTTACGGATTTTTTCGTTTATTTGTGCTGTGGGACCTTGCTTCTTAAAAAAAATTCATGATAGGTCAATGGGAAGTACCCTCCCTACCTATAGGTTTTGATTTACCTGAAATGAAATGTTAAAATTTGGTCAAATCTAATTCTTAAATGGCGTTATCATTTGATTGCGTTGACTAAGAAGCTTGATTTTTTTACAGTTTCAAGGAACCGCAAACATAAGTATTTGTTAATAACTTCAACTTTATGCGTCCACGGGTTCTTGAGAGAAAGGGTCTTAAAAGACGACGGACAACGAAGTGATATAGGTGATTTTTTACGACCCTGAAATTTGACCACACCTTCACGTAACATTCTGTATATGAGCTAATTTAAATTTGAGTTTCTATCGTTAATAATCCGACCTATTACAAAAGCGTCTACTTATGTGCAAATATTTGCATACATGTGACGTTTGCGTTTCTCTGGATGTGGTTGTCTCGTATAATATCTAATAGACATAAAACATCAGCAGAGCTTTACTTAGTTGGCGTCTAGATGGCGCTGTTTTAACATTGCTCCAGTGGTTTTACCATGAACGTCAGACAGTTCGTCTGCGATTTTTGACCTTTCCAAGATTATGATCTCATACTTTAAAGCACTAATAGTTAAGTGTGGTTATTGGACACAGAATATTAATAAATAGAGGAGGCGACTTACAAAAAAAAGTAATATGTACCTAATATTAATGTCATTTTTAAAAGAAATAATATGTTTACGTTATGGTATAAGGGCCTTTTGGTCTGGTGATGAGCCAGAGCTCGTGGGTTCAATTTCCACAAAGGACAAAAAATTGTGTGATGAGCACGATCATTTTGTCTACGTCTGGGTGTATATTATCTATAATACGTCTGTATTTAGTAATATATAGGTATGTTTATCAACAGTCTGATTACCATAGAACTGGCTCTGCCTTGTATGTCCAATTCATTACCTCTATAAAAAACTTCTGTATGATCATCATCCACCTAACCTTATCCCAAATTGTTCCATCTTACTCTATCATTCGTCTTTTCGCTGCTTACTCCCTTTCTAGCCATAACCTCTTTCACGTAGTCTAATAATATTTTTTTGGTTATCCTCTACTCTTGTTCCCGTCAACTTCCATTATATAAAACAACAGAACTGAGAATAACTAGTGTAAATGTATAAAGCTCTATTCGTAACATTTCGCCCTCATCCCTCCGCATCACAATGCTTCTATTTCAGGAAATGAATAAATAGTTTTTATGTTCGGCTATATTTTACACGATCTTTCTATTGCATTTTTCTAATTTACAGGTACGTTAACAGAATTGGTTTGGTTTGGAAAGATATGTAACAAAATTGATGTAAAAATAGTGAATCTCACATATGGGGGTGATTATTTATAACGCTTTTTAAGAGTCTTCAAGCTGGCAGACCTAATATTGTTGCTATATCCAGTTATGGTAACAGAACACCATCACGAAATTACTTAGCAATCTCTTAAGGAGAGTAACGTATTTACTATTACAAATTAAACAAAAAAATATATATATCACCATGACAGACTACAAGGAGGAACTGTCACAGAATTACACTTTGGAGTGAGAAGGGTCGTCCATAATTTCCCCTAACTCTCAAACAAAGCGGCCCAAAACGTGGCCTAGGGGATAGGCTGCATTTTGGGTCGCTCAGCAACCTGCTGTTGGAAGAAGACCACAGAGAAAAGGGGTTGTATGTACCACGAGAGATTTCCTCGCCAAGCACTCCATGTTGGCCACGCCTACGGTTACACATATTATAAGGTTTTACCAGCTATTAAACGTAATACATCTTAATTGCACCTATGCAATTAATGCAATACAAAAATAAAGAATTTTCCATGCAAGATTATACAATTATCTACATCATCTACATGTAAACACAGAAATGTAAATAATTCACTTAAAAATACACATTGCATCTTTAATGCTGTACCGATAAAAACTGTTCCTGCTTCTCATATTGTATCAGAACTTCTTCTCAACTTGGTGTTTTTGTAGACTAGCAATGAACGTTTAGCTATTATATATAAATAGGATCTTCCAGCAAATTTATCTCTAGTTTACACAGTGTAGTAGTTTACACAATATATGTAAACAGTCAATCATTTACGTCGGAACGCGAAAATCTGTGAACAAATACACTGACGAGTTTCTTTACAATCTTTGAACTGAACGTACGTGGGAAGTGCCTGTGACAAATTTTATGGATAAAATATAATAATTTCATTAGATAGTTCGTGTTCAGCATGCCTTGAATATTCAGTGAGGGTCTCAAAGCGATATTCTTGTATAAAATGTATTAGTTGGTTGCCATGTAGCTGTTGAGCGCTTTAATTGTAATATATTGCGTGGAGATATGACGCGTTCGTACCATGTTTGTTTAAGTGACGTTCCGAGTTTTCGTTACGATGGATTTTACAAATAAATTGGACTTTCAATACTAGAGGTAAGACGAGTTTTATTATAATTTTATTACCAATAAATAGTATGAAACTGTGTACGAGTAAATTCTAGCAAATCATCTTAATCATTTTCGGTCAGGCTGAAAAGGCTGTGATGTGGAAACTTACCTTACACACTTCTAAACGTAGTAGCACGTAGAAAATGCTTTTACCCTTGAAAAATTTGGTAAAGAATAAGTAAGTAAGATTAGATAAGAGATGATACAACCATATATGTTTTGCTTAGCGATTTTTTTCAGCATTGTGATAAAATTATGTTGTACATTGTTTGCGGTAGTTGCGAAATGTTTTAAAATGATGAGAATGTCTGAACAATTATTGTGTTATATATATCTAAATACTAGCAACCCGCCCCGGCTTCGCACGGGTACAAATTATACACCTAAACCCCTTTTATCGCGAACACACAGACAGACAGACAGACGGACAGACGCGGCGGGGGACTTTGTTTTATAATATGTAGTGATTTGATTGCTGTTTATGTTTGCAGACTAGGCATATTATTAATAACCTCCTGTCATGAGCTATCTTGGTCCAAAACGGTATATTATTAAGTTCTTTGCAATTAACTAACTCAGCTGTCATTTTACTCTTGTAAATCTAGACCTAAATGGTAATCACTTACGAACTAGTACCATCTAAGTTACTAACATATAAAGAATACATGTAGGTACAGTTTGCATCATTTAGAATAACGAGATATGTATGTGTTTATGAAATAGGTATTATGACATCCTTAACTTCATCTTGTAATATAACGAGTTGAATCCGCGACTTCGTCTGCGTAGAATTTGTAGCATATTTTTTCTTCAAGCTTTCATCAATCTCTATATCAATTAAAGAATTATAAAAATCTAATATTCTATCGAATCTAGATATTAATAGACAAACAGCATGCCTTCTAAAATTTTAAAATTTTTTTCTATAGTTAGAGGGTTTGTTACTTGTAAGCAAACATGTTTTAGGTTTGTAGGAAAATATGTTTTCTCAAAATGTACACTTTTTTCAAGTGTGGAAACCTCTACGGGTCATTACCTCATCGGGGTATGACTCTGACTCGAACAGGCTGAAACCACACGGTGTTCCCTCACGGTGCCCTATTATCGTGGTCTGAACTATACCATAGGCAGGAATTCTCTGTGAGCTCTGGCAGACTTTGCCACATGTTTGAACAACAAGCAACCGCACAACGTGGAGTACGATAGGCCTGGCCTCTTTCATTCATCGCGACGCTCGCCGCTCGAGTGCTTCGGCTGGGGCGATAGTTTTGTAAATAACTAATATATAAATAATAAGTAGCTGCTGCGCCCACGCTGAGCTAACACTGTTTCTCCGCACACACTCGACACAATGTACACCTATTTTCAGTGGTTTCCTTGAGGTTTTTAGGTTGCTTTCAGGAGAAACTACCCTTTTCAACTGAAATTGCAAAACGGTCGGGATTATTGGAATACAGGAAATTAATACATGTTCTCCCTTTGCTGTTCCTGTCATATTTATTGCTCTTACTGTATTGCGTCATGGGTTTGTAATGTATTGCCGTGTGCCAAGCGTGTGTAACATTACGCAATCTTTAGCCAAGATAACGCATTAACGTAACTGAAACCCCTACTGGAACACCTCTGACAATTCTGAAGAGTTGATTCTCTACGGGGTCGATCCCACTTGCTCAGTGTTGATGTCATTGTCTACGGAGAGATACTCGACAGCATCACCGTCTACGTGTGGCATGATTTGGTCGTTGATCTGCCTCACAAATTCATTTATTGAATTTTTATATCCATAAACATGACAAATTATAGGTCTCCCAAAGCTTACAAACTTTTATTTTGCTACCTTCAACTTCTCGGTTCCAAAATTCATCAAAATTTTTTCAGTGGTTTGGACGTGAAAGAGTAACAGACAGACAGAGTACCTTTCTTCTTACTTTCTTTATGTAAAGCCTGTTACAGATAATTCAAACATTGATTCATTCATTCATTTACTCTAAAATCTTTTATGGCTTTAGTTTTGAGAGATTGCAAAATGAGGTATTATGTAATAAAATAGGTGTTGCAAAATATTTTGTAATTTAAAATGTACATTTATTTACTGTTTTTTTATTTACACCTGTTAATAACGCTCCTTCTGGCCCAGTATACAGAGTTTATTTGAAAAAGGAACATTAAATCACTGACTCTCGCATGCAGTTACAATAAGAAGTTTTGAAAATGAAAAATTCCAATGATTTTCGACTCAGAATGATGGTCTGAATATACTATTTCAAGATTCGGTACGGTGTCACTTACACCTTCTATATATTACATTGTTCAGATAAATAACAATTACATATAGTGTAAAATGTCAATAAAGGTACTTACTAAAGAAAAAAAAAACACTTCATCAATAACTATGTCAATTAAGTTTATCATTTAAAAAAACATTCTACTGAGTAATAGGTATTTTTAACAATAAAAACAGTTTCTTTTTGAATATCGATAGACTGTTAATTTTATGTCCTTAAATTTTTGGAACCATTACAAATATGCTTTTGTGATACAATGTAGTTTTGCTGGATGTTAGATGTAGTTTGTCTGATGTCGACGATGATGACGTCTCGAATTGAAGACTCCAGATACGTTTCACGTGCATTTAATGCGGAAGTGTTAATAAGAAACAGTGTTAAACAGACGATGGCGCTCCTTATTGTCAGCACCGTTACCTGTAATGATATTTGGTTTTTCAGTATTCTATACTGAACTAGCTGTGTTTGCGTCTTCGCTCGCTTTTACGTGTTAATACTACTGTACCTATTACTAAATTAAATACAACCTATCTTACTTCTGAAAAATACTTTTTTCTGTAAACTACTGTTTACTGCATGTGAAGGAATGATGAAAATACGTCCAGTAGTTACAGAGTTTAAAGACTACAAACTAACAAATCTTTTGTGTTATCTGTTGTCTAATATTCTTATAGATACTTAAAACCACACACAAGCAAATAGAAACAGAACCTAGTAGATGTATTGAAATAGTCTTTCGATAGCTTGTTAGACCTGATTATGTAGGACAGTTTTTTGCCAAATATCATTTTATTTTATTTGCCTCTAAAATCAATCGGGTCTCATCTTGAACAAGTACTTTAAAACTAAGTCTCCCAAGCTAATTGGGAGATCCAATTCATTACACATATGCTTTCGGTTTTGTACTTATTATTATGGAGGAATATCGTGTAATGTCCATACATCATAAACTGAGGATCCTCGGATAGGTGATAATACCTGCAGCCGCAGCGGTTGGTGTGAGAAATTGTATACTATCCAATCACCGCGTGAAATTTCATTTGCGCGATGTAGGCTCAGCAGTTGCGTTAATTTATTAGTAATTCGAAGTATCTTCGCTAGATGACGCCTAATCATGCAGTGACATTTACATTTAGCAAATTTATCTAAGTAAATTTGCTAAATGTAAATGTCACGGCATTATAATAGCATAAAATCACTAAGTCTTTCTCCTACAAAGACGAAAGCAGAGAGAGAGAGAGAAACTTTTACTTCCACTTTATGAGATGAAACCTTGAGAGATGGATTTATAATAAAGCTTTCTCCGTTTCGTTATTTCATTTTGTCTCACCTGTAATATTAATTGCTCCAGGATATTCAGAGGTCTCGTACTGTTGCTTCTTACAGTTTGTCAGATTAGCTAACAAACCTATAGTTTGACAGGGCAGGATATTGGTTTACTCCTCAACTTATATTAACGATAGCAGAACCGAGTATTCATCCCATTTTAACTAAAATGGTTGATCAATATATAATGTAGAACCTGTTAAGTGTTTTTGAAGTGAAAACTTCTTTAGGCACGTTTGTGCACTTTTGCAATTGGGAAAAAGCACTGAACTCGTAACCGTCACGCTAATAATACATAAATAGATCCACTAGAAGGCGCTAATCTAAACATTTAGTTCTGTCAGCTCCGTATTAATAATTTAATTAATGTCACCAACCTGCTAATGTGACGTTTTAAGTTCGTCGTTTCGTTTTAAGTTTTCACTTTTGTCGGCAGTCCCATGACTGCATATTTTTTTTAGGTTTATCTTCCACTGCTGGATATAGTCCTCCGTCCATTAATTCCAAGATGACTAGCTGGACGCGGCGTGCATCCAATCGGTGGATGAGCTTAAGTGTATTTAAGTTAATAGAAAGGTTTTGTTAATACATTGGTAAAATGGACTCCACTCATGTAGTGTAACATGAAGTTTAATTCTAGGTGTTTGTTGTAGATTGTTTTACGTCATTACTACTGTTAAATACGCGCATTTGAGTAAACTCATAAAAATGTGATGCTCTTAGTAGAATATGCTAAAGTAAATTATACTTTTGTCAATACATACGGCCTTCTCTAGTTTAAATGATCTCCAAGCGTATTATTATATGTACATAACTTCAATAACCTTCCCTAAAGTAAGAGTAAATAAATAATTATCATACAAGAATTATTGCTTGTTTGAAGTAATAAGATACATGGGAGACCGAGCTTCGCTCGGTAGCTTTTTGTAAAATCGTTTTTACAGTAAATACAACTATGCAATTGAACTTAAACTGCAAAACTGTATCTGTATACAAAATTTCAGCAAAATCGTTAGAGCTGTTTCCGAGATACCATAAATATAAATACATACATAAATAAATACATACATACAGGAATTGCTCTTTTAAAGTAATAAGATAAATTTACCTTGGACTATTTTGTTTCAACTACATTCTACCAAATGACAATCAAACAAATATATGAAAAGCTAGAGAAAGAAAAGAAAAAACCTATACGATAACCATAATTAATGCAGATATAGATGATCCCTGTGCTCAAAACTAGAAGAGCGAGATGAAAACAGAAAAGGAACAATTTGTGGACCTTTTTTCTAGTTTAAAACAAAGTGACAATAGGTACTAATTCGATGTTTAGATAATTTTGCTCTTACGGTATAAGATTACCGAAAAATCTAGAAAAGGTATTGGGGATGAACAAGAGTCACAGAAAAAGTTTAATAGATCAAACTACAGAGCGATTAGAAGAATATACTACAAGAGGTCGATTAACAGATCAAAGATCTTTACTTATAATGGAAGATACAAAGGTTCGGGATGGAATAGACACCGCGACAATGTCAACCTGTAAGAGCCCCAGTTCAAGACTGAAAAACATTGCTGCGTGCTGGCTTTAATCAGTCACCAGAAACCGTGGTTTGTATTTCAGTATTTTGACTTTACTGGATATATCCCAAGCTTTTGATCGAGTACGGCAGGAAGGCATCCTTATAAGCTATCTAAGACGCTACCAAATAACTGCTTTATATTTTATTCCATCGAGCAACACTTCACAACACACCACTTAACAATTTCACGATTCTAGGTCAATGGGAAGTACCCCATATATAGGTTTTGATTTACCTGCGAAATGTTTAAATTTGGGTAAATCTATCTTATCGTATTCATATCTTTTGATTGCGTTAACTTAGAAGCTTGATTTTTTTACAACATCAAGGGACCGCAGACATAAGTATTTGGTATTCATTTCAACTTGATACGTCCACGGGTTCCTGCGAAAAAAGATCTTGACAGACAGACAGACATATGGATAACAAAGTGATCCTAAAAGGGTTCCTTTTTTCCTTTTAACGGACGGAACCCTAAAAATGATAGATTTCATCGTGAATTACAAATTAAAACATTTAAGAATGAAATAGCAGACTCCCTCAACATTGAAACAAAATGCGCATACAAATACTAACATCCTAATCACCTGGCAATTAACCTCATGGACAAGCCCAAAAGCATATCGTTTCAAAAATTAAAGATGAGAGATCTCAGGGTCTTATATTGATACATATCTATTGCATCACTTGAGAACGGCCGCACAGATTTCACAAATTTTTTGAAGGGAAAACGTCTTTAGCGGCGTTGAGCACTTTTTGGGATGGGTAAAAAATGTTAAACTCGCGTCAGGGCACGTGACCTGATCGAAAATTCGTAAGACGGAGCCGAGTTTCTTATATTTAAAAAAGTATTTTTACGCCATCTGTGGATTCTGCGCGATACTACTGTAGTTTGATATATACTTATGTATTATATGGTATAGATCCACTAGAGGGTACTAATCTAAACATTGAGTTTTGTCAGCTCCCTATTAATTAATCTTTAAAAAATGTGTTTTTTCACTTCTGACGTACAGTCCTACGATTGACAGTTTTTTTATGTTTTAATAATAGTCCGAATAAAGTTTTTAAGAAAAGAATAGTACGAAAAGTTGCCTGGAAAATGAGGAAATTCGGGAAAAACTGGAAGTGCTTTTTCCCATCAAATTAAAACAAATGTATCAAAATTTCGACAGGACAGCGTCTGACATAATTTTAGCATGTATAAAATAATAATGGGTATATCAATTAATTTGATCCATGAAAATCATAAAAAAATATGTAACGCAACCTTTAGTTAAATGTCGAATTGACATATTATAGGATAAGGCTGATTTAAAAAAAGTATTTCATTCATTAAGTTGTTGTGTAAAATGCTCTATTTTCAGTCCTATCCACAGGTTGTTAGAAAAGATCGCTCTCAGCGCTGAGACCGTCAATAGTACACGTGCTAACAATATATTATGTTCAACTATTCCGTACAGTAGATAATGTTTATCTTATCTTATCTTAGAAGCGGAAGTACATACGAGCCTCTTTATACAACCGAACTTATTCGATACTTAAACTTAAGATAGATTTGAAGTTGTATCACACAAGCCGTAAATTTATATTTATTATGCAGTTAACCCCAAAGATAAATTTTAAACAAAATTACACTTCTTGTAAAATATCACAATCAATTATATTTTCTTTCTCTCTATTCCTCTCTCTTTCTCTCTTTATTTTTTTGTTTTTATATATTGAAAGAGTGCCTACAATGAAAGGCAACCTACTTTAAATTTAATCACGTTTTTTTTTCTTGACACTACCAACATCTAGAAAATTAACTAAAGACAAAAACAAATTCCAAGTGCATCTTCCCCCTATTACATTTATAGATGAAAGATGTGCATTTGTCTAATCTGGAGACTGCGCTGCGACAATATCTTCACTACAGAGTATAAAACAAAGTCGCTTCCTGCTTTCCGTCTGTCCCTATGTATGCTTATATTTTTAAAACTATGCAACGGAATTTGATGCGGTTTTTTTAATAGATAGAGTGATTCAAGAGAAAGGTTTATATGTATAATACATGCATAACATAGTAGTGAAACACTGATAACTTTAGAGGTTTCTAATGTGATGTCGTAAATCAACACATTTTTTTGCGTTTACATTGCAAACGCTGGCTGAACCCTACGAGGTAGGTCAAAATAATGTACAACAGTATTATACACCTTAAATAGGTCTACAAAAAATCTCCGATGGTGTATGTCTATCTCTTAGGGATAACCCACAATAACCATTTTTTATCCTTTACTTTTTACGAGAAATAATGGCTTTTTTTACGAAGCGATTTTAAGCAATACAGTATTAATCCTTATCCGATTAAGTACCTTACATACATTGTGCATTTAATATAGATCAAAATGGCCTTTTACAGCATGTAATTTCAATGAATATTTTCGAAGATATTACAGATTTAAAATGCAGGGACATAGGGGTTGCGGCGGCGGTACCGGCCAGAGGGCCGGACAATTTCCGATAAAGATATCTTTTGCAATGACCACTAATAAATCGCAGGGTCAAACTTTCAATGTTGCAGGCTTAGATTTGAGCGTTGAGTAGTTTATTTAGTATCATCATTGCACCCGTGCGAAGCCGGGGCGGGTCGCTAGTAATATTATAAATATATTATGTCGTTTACCACGCGTACAAATACAAAGGATTGTTATCAATTTATCACACACCTAAGATGTTTTATTACATACAATATACAATGTACATATTTTGCCTTTCACTTTAAACTTCGCATTTCCGTTGTACAGAAAACAAGTTCACGTTGTATTTTTCACTCTTATCCGACGCATAAGCGGACGATCCTATTAATTTACAAACTCAACGATAGTACATTTTTTTTAAATTAAGGTTTCTTGTTTTTCATTAGTGTCAATAACCTTTAGATTGTTAGTGAAATCTTCATTCATGCCACTAGTATTTAGATATAGTTCGAACACTTACCCGTGTCCGTAATTGCTAGTGTGAGAGCCCTTTTCAGGATTTCGTATCCAAGTACCCAAAGGGTGTCAACAGTTTCCTAAGCCTCGGTTGTCTGTCCGTCTGTCGGTCAGCGGGCTGTATCTCACGAACCGTACATAGGTAGACAGTTTAAATTTACACAGAGTGCCACTTTAAGAAATAATAAAAATAAAGAGGGACCAAATATGGGAAACGTGCTTTCTTCGGCGTAAATCTTGAACAATGGAACGGGGAATTGTATGTAGTGTACGTCACACCGAGCGCGCGTGTTGGCAGAATCACAATTTAGCTGTGTTACAAAGATATATTTATAAGCTGTTTCCGATACTATTGCAAAAATCTTCTCTGCAGACACTGTCGGATACGTTTGAATTAAAAAAAAATCGCTAATCATAATTAGACAGAGGGAACATGAAGGATGGTTTTAACTTCTGAATTTATAAAAAAAAACTAACTTTTACCAACGACTTCGCTCGCGCTAATGTGTATACTTTGAAAATAAATTCTGGTATCCTTCGAGATCAGTACTTTTCTGAATGAAAGGTAGCCTATGTCCTTTTAAGTACCCAGTGACCAGAAACTCAAAATTGCCAAATATGGATAAGATTCACACTTCCTGCAGTGGTGAGCCAACCACATTTGTATTCAGCACTATTCCTGGCCGTATGCCTATTTATTGCCCGAAAACCCACAAAAAACTAAATGCCATTCGATGCAATCAAAGCTAAGACTTAGCCACTGCAGGAGTATACACTAAACAGTATGCCTGTGAGGCAATTTCTCGTGGTTTCTCGAAACAAATAAAATTAACCCACATATTATCGCTCGGTTACGTGGATCATGATGTTTGCTTTGCTTCTGACAACACCACTCCCTTATCAGTTTGTTAGCTCTCGGATGTCATGTTTTCTTACGTAACTGGAAGTTATGAGTTCTTCATTACAGTACGATGGTAAACAAGGCTACACTTAGGTTGACTATAAGTCAGCAGATTATTGAAAATCAGAATCGGATCGTCGAATAGGAAAAGTCTGTTGTTAGATCTTTTTGGATGGAACTTTTCATGGGAAGTACTTCATCACCAATCCTGTGGTTACGTTGTTCTACTGGCAGCGTGTGTTGTTTTTCTTTCACAAAACCCTGAGTCTACTAACATCTAATGTTGCAAATAGGCACCGGTAATCGCTTTAATGGTAAGCGATGGTAAAGCCTTAGTGGTTTTCTGTTGTGAGTTCTTAGCGAAGAATATTGTATCGTCATTGTAACCTTTAGTAAGAACTTTGGCCATAAGACTGTACTCACAAAAATATCCTGTCACGCGTGTTTCTCTACGCGACATGATTCGGAACACACAATCAAAGATACCAACAGCTCTTTCCATAACCAAGATGTAATGGCATATAGTCGGGAGTACCGACATCCACCTTGGAAGAAAGGTTTTATGTCCGAGCCTAATTATCGATTTTAATTGCCAATGTGGCGATAGACAATTATTTATCGGATATCGTCATATGCCAACGTTCACTCTTAATACAGATTATATACTTTATGCTAGTATACTAAGTTTATGATACAGATTTGTGTTTTATCTTATGCTTAATGCGTACCGTGAGAGCCAGTACTGTACAGTACCAAAGAATTTGCGGTTCGTTCCTCAAAATTTAAAAACGGAATCCTTACCTCACCATGTGGTTTGTCTGTTCCGTTGTTTGACCGTCCAATATCTTTTCTTATAAACGGGAAGAGCTATCTAGTTACAATAATAATATCAAATGTAAAACTATCGACCCCAGAAAATATATCAGAAGACAGATGAGATGGAGAAAGTAGGCTATCTTTTTTTCTACTGAGTAGGGTTGTTAAAGCACCATGGAAGGCGTTTATGGGTTGTCATCTTACAAAAAACACATACCACCGCATGCCATCATCATCAGCCGTGTACTTGTTTTTTTTAAATATGAATTCAACGATTCATAATATGAGACATACTTTACGGCAGAGGTTTATTAAACACCCACATTTCGCCAAACTATAATTAGTCCCCACTGAGATAGTAGGGGTCAATCCTGTTGCCGTAAACTGGGCACCGTAAGAAATAAAGATGGGAAACTTGGGAGAATATTGAAAGGGAAAGGTAACCTACCTTTCTCTGGGCAAGGGAAGGCAATGGAAGGAAAGAAATATTGCAGGTTAAGAGTCGCATACCTGTAACTCGAACTCACTGTTGGGGCGTTATAAGTTTGACGTTGATGTCTGTGTGGGTGTGTCTGTCTGTGGCACCATAGCTCTCAAACGGATGGACCGATTTCAATGCGGTTTTTTCATTTGAAAGCCAGTTTCCTTGCGGTGGTTCCTGGCTATGTTTGGTTAATATCGGTCCAGTAGTGTAAGAGTTCAGGTCTTTTCCAAAATAATGTAAGGCATTTTGTAATCGTTGAAGGGATTTTCGAGTCGGGGATGTTTTAAATTTATAATAATAGTAGCACCCAAATTGGGATGCAACTTTAAATGTTAATTCATACTTAAGGTTTTCTCCTTGACATGGATAACAATGTAATCGAAACATATGCACATTTTGTAACTTGTAATGATTTAATTAACTTATTTATTTTCTTATTTCAGGAAGCAAGTCATGTCACTAGCCCATTTCTTATGGGTGCTGATCTGTTTTGCTCAATGCGTGATGAGCAGTGACTTCATAGAGGAATACGAAGCTTACACCAACAAATTGTTCCCTCAAGATAATAAGGACGAAAATTTGCCTATGGTAATTGGCAAAGACTTGTCTTCTGGATGCATCTGTAGAGCCACAATGCATTATACCATTATCGAGTGTTTCGGCAACTATGAATGCAAACGGTTTCCAAAGGTATTGCATATTTTTCGAAGAAAGGAGATTAAAGATCTATTTTTTCACTAGTCTGTAGGTCACTGCTGTTGTATCGGGTGTATAGAAGTCACAGCATTGAGTATGTGGGTGTAAACAACCCCATTTAAAACATTATCTAACCCCGTGTGAACATCAAAGACACATAGTCTCATAAACCTTCATAAATTAGCGCCAAATCTTGCTTTGTACTGCATTTACTCCAGTCCATTACATCACATAAATAGATTGAATAAAATAGAACTAGCAATACAGTCAAGAAAGTTGTAAATCTATTCATTAAACCTAAATTTTTAAATATGAATTATGTGTAGAACCTAAACATCTATTCTAATCTTTCTCTTTACCCCTTTTTGCCTGGTCTAAAAACCCCTTTTGAACCAAGCCTATTTAAACATTTATTAAATAAAGAGTAATGTACGTTTTCTCCTCATTACAGGTTACAGTACAAAGTGAAGTGTTAAGAGTAAGAACTTCTGTTATCACAGAACTCCACAGAGGTGCACTAGACTCACTGTATTATCTAAAAGTTCTTGAATTAGAAGCCAACCATCAGCTCCGGTACATACAACCTGGAGTATTCTCTAATCTGACAAATCTTGAGCAACTCTCCATATCCTTCAATACACTGCTCCGGTCAATCCACGAAAAGACATTTGAAGGACTTATTAACCTTCGCAACTTGACCTTAGTAAATAACGGATTTGGTTTAATACTTCAACTAACGCCAGCATTCAAACCAAGCATATTGCCATCACTAATAAATCTAGATTTATCAGAGAATACTTTCGGATCCATCCCTGAAGAGGCCTTCCAGTTAATGGTAGGCACTACTCTGAAGAAACTTTATCTCAATATATGTAGGTTGGACTACATACATCCCAATAGTTTTCTGCCATTAAAACATTTAAAAATACTTCATATTGCAGACAACGATCTGAATTCTTCTTTAATAGAAGCCTTTATGGAGACACTCATTGAACATAATGTTAATTTATTAGAATTAGATTTATCTGGATTAGGGTTCAGGAAGCAGCCACCAAGAAACCTCCTAGATATTATAGCAAATTCTACTGTGCAGAATTTATTGCTTGCGAGAAATCAATTCGAAACCATAACAGATGATGCTTTTCCTCGAATGGTGAATATAAAATTGATAGATTTGAGAAAAGTTCTTGCTCTTTGGATAGGACGTAGGTCTTTTGACCCTGAAAAGTTTCCGAATTTAAAGAGCTTATTATTAAGTGAAAATAATTTGCCTGGAATCCATGGTACTCATTTGTCTAATCAGCTAAGGCTTTTAGACCTTTCTAATAACAGAGGACATCCGAACAGCCCAGTATTTTTTGAAATTGACAGATATACATTCACAGAAAGCAAAGAGCTGCAAATTTTAAATATTGCTTTTAACAGAGTTAGGTCAGTATTTTATTATACATTCATAGGATTAGAAAATCTCCGAATACTGGATATGCAAAATGATACCCTATATTACATAGGACCTGGAAGTTTTAAACCTATGAAAAGGCTAGAAATGTTAAACTTAGCTAATAACCCCTTAACAGCAAGTGAAAATTTAACATGCGATCAATTTGATGGATTGAATGCATTGAAAGTGCTTAGTTTAGAGAATTGTGGAATCAAACGCCTACAGGAAGATGAAAATATTTTTGAAATGATGCCAAACTTAACTCACCTGATACTCAGAAACAATCAGCTTAATTCCATTACAGCTGAAGTATTAAAACCGCTAAAACTCTTGAAGTTCTTGGATCTAAGCGAGAACTTGTTGATATCTTGGTGGAAACCTATATTTTTGGCGTCTAGTGTAAAACCAACGACCCTTTACTTGATGAATAACAAAATATCTCATTTTTCTATTAGTATGATTCAAGACTTTGGTTACTTGTTGGAGACCAAGCACAATTTAAATGTAGTTATAGATATCACCTATAATATTTTTGTATGTGACTGCAGATCGATGTTTGCCACTTACCGTTGGTTGCAAGTTAATGGCAGTAAGGAAGCGAAACAATATTTTTCTACTTCCAAAGTTCAGTGTAGTAGCCCTGACCTGTGGGAAGACAGGAGAGTATCGGAATACCTTGCGTCTATAAAGAGTTTACACTGTTTGATGTATGAGAAGATATCTAATGTGATGGTGCTTGTTTGGACCGCACCATCTTTGGTCACTGTTATTCTAGTCGTAATGATGGCAATAGTTATATATAAATACAAAGTATATATACGTTACTGGATGTTCCTAGCGAAGATAGCATTAGGTAGAAGGCTCCCAAAGAAACAGTCAGAGACAGCTCTAAATAAGCAGTACAAGTATGATGCTTTTGTTTCATATTCCAATGAAGATAGGGATTTCATTCAAGAGATGATTGTGCAATTTGAGTCAAAGCCACCTTACTTAAAGCTATGTATTTACGAAAGAGATTTTGAAATAGGTTCATTTATATCCGAATCAGTTATGACTAGTATACATGAAAGCAAGTATATAATCTTAATCATCAGCAATAGTTTCGCCAAATCCCATTGGTGTCGGTGGGAGACGCAACTTGCAGAATATCACAGGATATTCTTAGAGGACGGGACGTCGTACGATCCGTTAGTATTAGTGAGATTAGGTGATATTCAAAGTAAATACCTGACAATAACTTTAAAGTATCTACTGAAGACAAAGATCTATCACTCTTGGGATGAAAATAACACAGATGAGTTTTGGAAGAAGTTAAGAAACGTAATATCTAAGCCAATGTGATGTGTTGTCTATAATATTGTGCCTATTATCTTAAGATAATTACTGTAAATAAACAATTATAGATCTAATTAAGGTGTACAGTTGTTTTATTTTTTAAATTTCTGTGATCTGGCTGAAAAGACAAATGCTTGTCCGATTATTTTATACAATACATTTTATGTATTTATTAAAATAATTAGACTCAAGTGGTAAAAGTGGTTATATTATAAGTCTAGACAAATAACGTAGGAGTAGTCTCATCATAGGCGTCTTAGTAAAAAAAAACTCTTGAACGATGTTAAGAAAGTAATAGCAAAAGAATTGCCTAATCTTATTTATCACAGATTTTTTCAATATTTTTTTTTTGTAATCCCTATTACATATTCCTATAAATTTTTGTGTTCGACTCTCTTAATACATATCTGTCATCCATCCATGAAGTGTCCATCACTCCATGTCGAGTCAAGTAAATCCTATCTTCACTTATTGCACTTCAAACTATACTAACTTAATAAAGTTGAAAACTTAACTAAAACTACTTATAGTACTACTAATGTTAGAGGGCTCGGACTTGCTGGCAACAGCCTGCGAGTTACAGGTACGTTACCCTTGTTTGTACTAACCAGTCGAATTTGATATTTTTGAAGTGAAAATTCCTTTAGGCACTTTGTGCACTTTTGCTATGGGGAAAAGCACTGAACTCGCACCGTCACGCTAATAATACATATGTATATATCCACAAGAGAGCGCTAATCTAAACATTGAGTTCGGTTGGCTCCTTATTAATTAATCTTTAAAAATATAATTAGTTCAATAAAGTACTTATTGTGTGCGCAATTCATATAGTAAAATAAACAAAAACACAATTGTAATTAAGGTGAACATTTATAACGTCTAGTGCTCAAAATCGAAAACCTTTATTCAAAATTTCATCCGAACGTACGTCAGTTTGATGGATGTCACCAGTAGATGGCATCACTTTCTTCAAAAATGAACACTTCAGATCGACAACTCACAATAAATTATTACTTCTTAACAATTTTTGAAGTGAAAACTTCTTTAGGCACGTTGGGTACTTTTGGTATGGGGAAAAAGCACTGAACTCGCGCGACCGTGACGCTCGGATGACAGATGTCAATTATGTTTTCACTTCTGACGTGCAGTCCTACGACTGACAGTTTTTTTCTTGCATTTATTAATACCTTTGTACTTGAGAAAGGCTATTTAACATCAAGCCTCTTAGAAGTAGAACAGTGAATATGAGCGCGTGTGAATCTAAGAAGACAACTGTTATATATGTACGGACGATATTATTATGACTCATCATAATATACCATTCCAATCAATATCATAAAACTTGCTTGCTTCTCTTCCTTTTGGACTTTAGTTTGCATGATTTGTTATTTCACAAAGGGTAATTTTTTTTAAACTTTCGCTTCTGCCATAGATATACAGAATGTATTTGAAAAAGCAACATTTAAAACTATTCGTTTACAAGTTATGACCGTTTGAATTACCAGGCATTTTTTTGTCGGTTTCTCATAAAAGCAGGTAGAACATGTAGACGGTGGCGCGACGTGTTCCGCGCGCGCCTCTCAAAACTAGAGGGGATAGAACCATCTGCACCTCATAGTGGGGTCGCCTGGTTTAACAGGCGGCCAAGTCTGCCTTGGTTCACAGGGATTTCTTTTCTAGGGTACACCTGAGGCCCCGGCTATAAGACCCGGTGATGGAACACTGTGTGGTTTTAGTCGGTTCGAGTCCGACATACCACCTCGCCGTTTGGCCCCGGTGAGGTGATGACCTGTGGGGGTTTCCACACATTAAAAAAAAAAAAAAAAAAAAGGTAGAACATGTAAAGTTAAAGGTTTTAAATCGTACGTATTTTTTTTATTTTGGAACTATTTACTCAGTTACTGAGGACAAAAAACAATTTCAAAGTTAGTTTTTATGAATTTTCTTAGTAACGGAATAAAAAATTCCAAAATAAAAAATATGTACTACTTAAAATCTTTGACTTACACATTCCACCTACTTTTATGAAATACCTGGAAGTTTTTAACTTGTAAAGGGATAGTTTTTTTCAAAAAAAATTATTGTAACTGCATGCTAGAGTCATTCATGCCTTTTCAGTGGTTTAAGTAAGTGTTCCTTTTTTGAATACATACTGTATATTACTGGCCTGTTGCTCTAGTGGTTAGTGACCCTGACTGCTAAGCCAGTCCGGTCGTGGGTTCGATTCCCACCTAGGACAAGGACAAATAATTGTGTGATGAGCATGATCATTTGTTCTGTGTCTGAGTGTAATTTAATCTAATATATGTATGTATTTGGAAATAAATAATTATGTTTATCAGCAGTTTAGTTTCCATAGTACAGGCTCTGCCTAGTTTGGGATCAGACGGCCGTGTCGGAGACGTGTCAAGTTATTATTATTATTATTTACTAATTTATTTTTTGGTTGTCCGGCGTTTCGTAAGATTTGCATTAATCGTGGTCACGTTTGGAAGGTATCTTCCAGCACTGCAAACTCTCACAGATTTTCTATAGAGACAAAGTCGCGAACACTAGCTAGTACAGGATAATTCTCTTTGCAAGAGTTCCAGCAGCCTAGTCGTTGTATTAAAAAAATAGTACCAATATGTAAAATAAACAGTAGACATGTTTATCTGTGATACAGTAATTTACGTATACAGGGTTACTGGTAATACGTCGGCAATGCCTTAAGTTGATTTAGAGTAGATCATTTGCAACGAAATGACCCCCTTTGAACCCTATGCAAATGTTAACCGTTTTCGAGTACATAACGATACAGGCAGACAGAAAGACAGACAGACAGACAAAAATGAAAAAAATAAATAGTTTTGGCTTCAGTACCGCTTAGTGCCCACCAAAAAAAAAATTCGAAATATCTTCAATGTACCGAATTGTACAGAACTGTTACAGATTAGGTATAGATTTTTATACGTATCTAAGAGCATGGCTTGTAAAATTACGAAGGTTCGGACGTCTTTGCAGCGGTAAAAGAATTAAAAAGCGCAAAAATCAGCCAACGTAAGCCATGATATTTCTCTGCATAGATTACGGGTCGATGTACGTTATTACTTGGTAATACATTCTTATGTCTGTTTGAGTAGAAAGCAAGTGAAACTGTGAATTTGCGCCGCTTCGTCGATAAATATTAACTTTTATGCACTAGCATTATCAACATTTTGCCTTTCACAAGGACGTAACAACGCGCAACTTTCGCGCAACAAGAAAGCGCGGATTGAGGAAAACATAATCATTTTATTCAACGATATGCGATTATTACACAACCATTATATATATTCTAAATAGTCATTTAGAATTTTATAGATTATGTAATATTCTTTAAAGAATTACATACTTAATCGTTTCAATAGCTAAACATAACTTAAAAGCTATTTTTTTTTTTGAAGTGAAAACTTCTTTAGCGGCTTTGTGCACTTTTTGGTATTTTTTTTTATATTATAAGGGGCAAACGAGCAGGCGGGTCACCTGATGGTAAGTGACTACCGTCGCCCATGGACACCTGCAACTCAAGAGTCACAAGTATGTATGGTATGGGTAAAAATGTTAAACTCGCGTCAGAATAACTCGCGTCAGGACACGTGACCTGATCGAAAATTCGTAAGACGAAGCCGAGTTTAAAAAAATTTAACATTCGTAATACAAACATTTATGAGCGGCCAGGAGCGCAGAACTGACAGTGTACCCTATGTATACATTTAGATATGTTATTACCTACTTTTTATCTTTACATCTGCAACACAGTCTTTACTAGCGCAGGTGTCAGAGAATCCTACTATAAGTTGTACCACATTATGTCAATAAAAATTATTATTATTATTATTCTCTTTATTTATTGTAAAACTTATTAATTACATTTTTAAATACCTATAAAACAAAATATATATTTAAAAATATAAAAAATAATATACCACCGACATCGGGTACAGGGACCAAGACACCGGTAGTTAGGGCTCCAAAGACAGGAACCTCCTCACCATACGGGCCGTGTCGAGGAGAACTGCTTTCTGCATCAGTCCCTTGATCCAGCCGTCTAACGCGAGCCTCTTAAGGTATTGATCGAGGTTCTTGGCTATTAATCCATGAGCAGATATGACAATCGGAACAATGATCGCCGAATCAACATCCCACATATCGACAACCTCGTGAGACAAATCCAAATATTTTAATTGTTTTTCTTTTTCAACTTTCACGAGGTTCCCGTCATGAGGAACAGCGATATTCATTGCGCGGCGCTCTAATCGGTCTATCAGCACTATATCAGGCTTATTGGCAACAATAGTTCTGTCAGTGATGATAGATCGATCCCAATACAATGTGGCACGACAATTTTCGAGAACTGGGTCGGGCACATACCTGTAATATGGCACCTCTGAATTCACAAGATTGTATTTAAGGGCAAGTTGTTGATGTACAATCCTGGCCACTTGATTGTGTCTATGCAAATATTCCCCGTTGGCAAGACGAGAACATCCAGAAATAATATGCCTGATAGATTCACTGGGACAGTGGCATGCCCGACAGATGTCCACCTTACCATCTTTCAGAATATATTTCCGATAGTTATTCGTCATAACAACTTCGTCCATAATTGCAAAGACAAAACCTTCGGTTTCTCCGAAAAGATCACCGAGCCGTAGCCAAGATGTAGAGGCTTTAAAGTCTATATCAGGCCCATTGAGGGCCCGATAAAAACGACCATGAAGTTCTTTGCCCTTCAATCCCTCCCTCCGATCGTTAGTACTAAGTACTACAGGCTTGCGCCAGTTCTCTTTAGCCAGAGCGAGCGGAGTGAGTCCGTTATCCACTGTGACTACATTACGATGCACTCCCACATCAGTATGAAGAAAATATTCTCTAAGGTTGTATATCTCGCGATTGTGTAGGGTCTTAATGTTTAAGAGTCCATGACCCCCAAACTTTCGCGGGATATACAACCTCATTACCGATGAACGTGGGTGGTGCAATCGGAATGCGGTCAGCAGTGTACGGACTCTCCTATCAAGGGCATCTAATTCGGTCTGAGTCCATCTAAGTATACCAAAGGAATACATCAGAAGCGGCATGACCCAACCGTTGCAGGCACGCATTTTGTTACCCCCTGATAAAAGACTTTTAAGTACTTTTTTCAGGCGGCCAAAGAAGCGCTCCTGCAGCGCTTGTTTCATATGAGATTCAGGTATTCCTAATGACTGTGATATACCTAGATACTTGTAGCTTTCAGTGGCAGACAGAGATCTGAGTTTTGTTGGATCTGAAAGTTCGACTCCTTCAGATTCTACTATCACGCCTTTCTTTACATGCATGACTTTATTATTATTATTATTACTATATATACAGATGTGTGTGTGTGTGTGTATGTATGTATTTGCAAATACATTGTGAAGTTATGTTTTCACTTCTGACGTGCAGTCCTACGACTGACTGTTTTTTTGTTATAAAGAATACTTACTAGTATGTAGCGTGACTAAGCTAAATGCTTATGTTAGGAGTGGGTTCACGTCGGTAGTGCACTGGGTGGGGTTCGAACCCGCAACCACTTGATCGCAAGCCCGACGCCTTAGCCATTACACTACCGCCGCTTTTCGAGACAGTGGGAGGCAAAATAGCACGTCGACGTTACGAAATCTGCTTTGGTGCGTGTAAATACTCGCAACAGTCGCAACATAAAAGTGACGTCACATACACGTTGCCAAACCTGTCTTCAACGCTGAAGTTCTGGCTACCGTACTCATTAGCAGTGTCAAAGTACTATTAGCCATGGGCGTAGCCAGCTTTTATTCACTGGCAAACAGTTTATAATAATAATAATAATAATAACAATGTGGCTACAGAGGGAGGAACTAACCTCACTGCGTATCGTGATCGTATGATGCCTCTGTTTCAGGAACTTGAGCCAGCTGTTAACGTTTCGGTGCAAAGACTATCGGATCAAGTGCGGGCCATTCAGCGATGTAATTTGCTGGATAACTCCGTACTTGAAAGGCTACGCTCGGACTTGCAGGTTAGCCTTACTACTTCTCCTCCTTCACAAATTGTGACAAATGCAGACTCTATGTTGTTGCAACCTAATCCAGCTGAAGGAGGGGAGGTAAATGATGCTTCATCTGTAAGTACTCAGTACTCTGATATAATAAGGAATACTTTGGAAGGCGCTATTCTGGAATATCGGTCCATGAGTTTTGAAAGTAGACCACGTTTACCGCGTTTGCCAATGCATAAACGAAACAAAGCGCTAGTATGTACCCTTGATTCGATGTTACCTGTTTATTTTGAAAAAAGCATAGATATCAGCGATACACACTCAATTTTGTATTGTGCGGCTGTTGCAGCATGCCGAGTAGCTGGTGTTAAATTCCCAGGAAATGACACCACTACTCGGTCCAAACCTGTTGTTCCGGCGTGGCAATGCAGGATTGAGCGTCGTATCGCTGAGTCGAGGGTACTCATTGGCAAGCTTATCTGTTTCAGATCGGGTAACACACGCCCGAGAGTAATGCGTTTTGTGAATCGGGCTTTTTCGGGAACTGGTATCAGTTCCTGTGATTATACAGCGCGAGTCACAGAGCGCATTGACTTTCTGAAACAGAAGGTTTATGCATGGGCAAATCGCATACGAAGGTACAAAAAAAGGGTGGACCGATATACTCAGAATCGCACATTCCAAAGGGATGAGAGGTGGGTTTATAGAAGGTGGGAGCAGCCTGATTTAGTGAGTGACATTCATTTACCAGATGCTGAAATCACGAATTCATTTTGGCGTAACATCTGGTCGATGCCTGTCGCTCACACTGAGGGTGAATGGATGCGAGATGTCGAACGATCATGTGAGTCAATTAATAGAATGGAGCCAGTATTGATTTCAAACATCGATATAGCTTATGCAGTTCGTTCGTTGCCGAATTGGAAATCAGCAGGACCGGACGGACTGCATAACTTTTGGTTAAAGTGGCTCCGTAGCTCACATGTTTGTTTGGCATCTCAATTTCAATCATGCTTGGAATCGGGTTCGCTTCCAACTTTTATGACCACAGGCGTGACTCACCTGCTCTATAAATCTGGTTGTGCCACGGATCCCAAAAACTACAGACCCATCACCTGTCTACCAACAGTATATAAATTACTGACGTCCATTCTGAGAGTGAAGATAGCATCTCATGTTACCAACAACTCTGTTATGTCTTACTCTCAGAATGGATGTAGAAGTGGGGCACGTGGCACTAAAGAGCTCCTTATTATTGACACGACCATTAACCAACAAGTTCGCCGTAACCGAAAAGATCTGGCGACATGTTGGATAGACTATAAGAAAGCCTATGACTCTGTGCCGCATACGTGGCTCCTGAAGGTGATGGAGTTGTATAAGATTGATACAACTCTATGCACTTTCTTGGAGGCATGTATGCAGCAATGGAGAACAGTTCTTTGCTATCCAGGATGTCGACAATCTCAGGGTGACGGCGAGTATATAAAGATCAAGCGGGGTATATTTCAGGGTGACAGTTTGAGTCCCTTGTGGTTCTGCCTGGCTTTGAATCCTCTCAGCACTATGTTGGAGGGTTCAGGACTAGGCTATCGTTTGCGGAGAGGAGGTCAGGTTATATCCCACCTCCTTTTCATGGATGATTTGAAACTCTTTGCCTACAGCAATTTCCAACTGATAAAATTACTAGAGGTAACTGAAAACTTTAGTAAATGTATCAGGATGGAATTTGGTGTGGATAAATGTGCAGTCATGCATGTAAAAAGAGGCAAGATTGTGGAATCTGAAGGCATGGAACTCTCAGATTCTACACACCTTAGACGTCTTTCCGCAAACGAAACTTACAAGTATCTAGGAATGTCACAGGCGTTAGGTTTAAAGGAATTGACTATGAAGCAATCGTTACAGGAACGCTTCTTTGGCCGCCTGAAAAAAGTGTTAAAAAGTCTTTTGTCAGGCGGTAATAAGGTGCGGGCCTATAATGATTGGGTCATACCAGTCCTAACCTACTCCTTTGGCATACTTAGATGGACTCAGACGGAACTTGATGCCCTGGATAGAAGAGTCCGTACATTGCTAACCGCGTACCGAATGCACCATCCACGTTCATCGGTAATGAGATTGTATATCCCGCGGAAATGTGGGGGTCGTGGTTTTTTAAATGCCAAGACACTACATAACCGCGAGGTATGCAATCTCAGAGATTACTTCCTCTCTGTTAACGTGGAGGTGCATCGGGATGTTGTGGCAGTTGACAACGGACTCACCCCGCTTGCTTTAGGTAGAGAGAACTGGCGCAAACCTGCAGTACTCAATATTACAGATCGCAGGGAAGTATGGAAGAGCAAAGAGCTGCATGGACGTTTTTATCGGGCCTTAAATGGGCCCGAAGTAGATCTATTATCATCTGTGTCCTGGCTACGTTTCGGTGACCTCTTTGGAGAAACTGAAGGTTTTATCTGTGCAATTACTGATGAAGTTGTTATGACGAACAACTATCGGAAACATATCCTGAAGGATGGCACGATTGACATTTGTCGGGCATGTCATCGTCCCGGAGAAAGCCTCAGGCATATAATTTCCGGTTGTTCTCGTCTTGCCAACGGCGAGTACTTGCACAGACATAACCAAGTGGCCAGGATAGTCCATCAGCAACTTGCTCTTAAATATAACCTTGTGACTATGGAATTACCGTACTACAGATATGTGCCCGACCCAGTTCTTGAAAATGGTCGTGTAACATTGTACTGGGATCGGTCTATTATCACTGACAGGACTATTGTTGCCAATAAACCTGATATAGTGGTAATAGACCGATTAGAGCGCCGAGCAATGATTGTAGATATCACCATTCCCCATGACGACAATCTCTTAAGGGCTGAAAAAGAAAAACAAATGAAGTATTTGGATTTGGCCCATGAGGTGGTCGACATGTGGGATGTGGATTCGGCAATCATTGTGCCGATAGTCATATCAGCCCATGGGTTGATTGCAAAGAGCCTCGATCAACACCTTCAGAGGCTCACGTTAGGCAGCTGGATTAAGGGCCTAATGCAGAAGGCAGTCATTCTTGACACGGCACGTATTGTGAGGAGGTTTCTATCTCTGGAACCCTAACCACCGATAGCTTGGTCCCTGTACTCGATACCGGTGGGACACTATTTTTTATATTTTTAAATATATTTTTTTTTTTATAATAATATATTTAAAAATGTAATTTATATGTTTTATATATGTTAATAAAGAGAATAATAATAATAATAACTCCACACATCTCACACACGGCCGTCTGATCCCAAACTAGGCAGAGCCTGTACTATGGTAACATACTAATGTAAACATACTTATATATTTCTAAATACATACATATTATAGATAAATTATACCCAGACACAGAACAAATTATCGTGCTCATCACACAATTATTTGTCCTGGGTGGGAATCGAGTTTAATAGTAACCCGTTAAGAAAGGCACAGGGCCTTTATTGGCAACAAAAGAGGTTCCATTTGGGTGTAGTCAACCTTGTTCCACTTCTCAATTGATTTCTGAAGAAGATAAAAGTAGAAATCTGAGGAAGTTTCCTTTATTAGTATGCATATGCTCATGATTTATACGTACGACGTACTTCACCTAAAATCATCACCATTGCCATCAAAACAAACATATTACATGTGTAGAACAGACTTTATAGAGAACACTCTTTAAAGTCACGTTACCAAATAGGAATTGTGAGAATTGCCATCTTCATTTTAATGTTTTTTTGTAAGTTTTGTAAATGGTTTCTTACCACTGGAATATAAAATGTCGCGAGAGTTTCATTCAAGACATTGAAACCTGATGAAAATACGTAAGACGAAACAAACGAGTACATTTCAAAATATTGGTAACCGCGAAAGTTTTTAAAGCTAAATTCATTATTTCATTATTGTGCCAATTTACCAATGAAATTAACGAGCACCTGAATGAAAACCGTCATGTGCTCGTTATTTTTATTGATTTTAGTAAAGCATTTGATATGCTGCAATATAATGTGCTGTATGAAAGGTTGGAGCAGACTGGTATACGAGGGCCACTGTTACAACTTTTTAAAAGTTACCATCAAAACCGATACACGAGGGTCAAAGTGGGAAATTCGTATAGCAACAGCACAATCACAGGTAAAGGCACCGCACAAGGATCGATAATTGGCCCAAATGAATATATTATTTACGTAAACCAAATGTGTAACTTATTCGCACTCGGCTCCGTATACCAGTTTGCTGATGACACTTGTCTTGTTGTAGCTGACAAAGATATTGAAACCGCTCAGCTAAAACTTTAGGAAAATTTTGATAGAATGTGTCAATGGGCGCACGATGTTGGCTTAGTGATAAACGCACAAAAAACAGAACTCATGCTTATAGAATCCTCACATAATAAAAGCAGCTACACGCCGAATATTCTAGCTCACGATCATGAATGCCTGCATAACAACTTTAAATGCAGGCATAACAATATGTGTACTAGATTAGATAAAGTTAAGGAGCATATGTATGTAGGACTTGTAATAGATAATTGTTTTAACTGGGGAGCACACATTGAGCACGTCTGTAAAAAATTGAGAGCGATACTGAGTAAACTGTATATATTACAATACAAAATGCCCTATAAAACCTTACGCCTATTGTATTTGGCACTGGCAGACTCAGTTATCAGCTACGGATTGTGTAGTTATGGCCGCACGTACAAAACTTACATCGAAAAGATATACAAAATACAGCTAAGAATGTTAAAAGCTATTGTGCCACAAAAAGTAAAATCCACATATCAAGATAATTATAATCAATTGTTTCAACCCTGTAAGGTATTATCAATACACTGTAAAATTAAATTGGCTATTATGAAGGAAGAAATTGTAAACATAGATCACCTTTGTGTACAAACGCGTAAATGTAACCTATGGCAGCTGTCTAATTTAAAGAAATATATATTGCCAAAGTTTAACAACGTATATGGAACTAGAATTTGTCATTATATATTACCAAACATATTAAATGGCATACCAGAACATATAGTCAACAAATATGTAACAAAAAATTATTACGTAAAAACAACACAAAAGTATCTAATAGATAACATAGAAGCCGTGCTTGCGTAAGCTTCAGGCTTGTAAAATTGTTGTATTAATTATGTCAGCTTGGAAATGTTTGTGTAAAATAACGGGCCAACTCCCGCTCGCATAAAAACCTACGTGGTTTAAGCAAGTGGATCATTGTTAATAAAATTGTAATGTTTTTTTTCTTGTTTTGAACAATAAAATAAAAAAAAAATAAAAAAATACTTTTAAATGGACAGTTCTTTTTTGAAAAAAATCTTTTTTTAACTGCAAGCTAGACTCATATCTTTTCAGTGATTTAAGTAAGTGTTCCATTGTCACATACACCCTGTATACTTTTGTATACTTGAGAGCCAAGGGGGCAAACCACTAAAAACCTAGGTAAATCTATATTACTAAAGCGTGGGGATGCATTCCTAGTGCGGCCGTTCCAATTCCAACACAAGTTTTGCCTGCTCTTCTCTTCTATGCAGTAAATATACAGACAAGTTTTAAGATATACAGCCTGGGGTAAAGAAGGGCCATAGAATAGAATAAAAATAAAATGTATTGTACACCAACAATAACAAAGTTTCTTACAAGGAATACATCAGGTGAATATATACAAAGGACAGTCATAAATAAGCCTGCCTGAAAAAATGCTTTCAGCATTATCGTTTTTTTACCGGCTACCGGCTTTGGGTAGACAAAACGACAATAAATAGATGAAATCGTAGAGAATTTTGGTGTGAATAAGAGCTGATATAGATCTAAACTAATATATATATATAAGAAAGCTGAAAGCTAACAGTCGGATTCGAAAAATATATTTTTTGTAGTGTAAAAAGTATTATATTTTTTTTACACTACACACGGCCGTCTGATCCCAAACTAGGCAGAACCTGTACTATGGTAACCAGACTGCTGATAAACATACTTATATGTTACTAAATACCATATCATAGATAAATTACACCCAGACACAAAATAAATTATCGTGCTCACCACAGAATTACTTGTCCTGGGTGGGAATCGAACCCACGACCTCTGACTTAGCAGTCGGGGTCACGAACCACTAGACCAATAGGCCTGTCAATTGAGGAATGTTATAGGTTATGTAACATCTCGCTACGACCCTAAGGAGCGAAGAAGTGCGAAGAACGCCTTGTAGTAGATATTTTAATTTTCGTATTATTTTTCTAAAGTTAAGTAGGTCGCTGCAGCAAAGTAACCACTTACAACCAAGAGGGCCTTGCTTTTTTGCAACTTCAAAGTTTGTTTGCCTATATACTTAGATATAAAAATATTATAAAAGTATACTTCAACGAATTTGTTTTAAAGATCGACTTCAGATAAATAATTCTTACATAAATATTTACGCGGACAGTTGTGGTGATAAAATCTGTTTATAGATATGAACATATCAATGTTAACTAAATGAACACTCCAGGTTAACGACTACTAAAGTTAGATACGCCGATTATGTTTTACCATAAAATATTACTAACTGTTCTTGACGTGAAGCGTGCCATAAGCTCGGGGCAATTACAGCGGCTCAGCGCTGACCCACTGGCTGTTAATCCCCTTTAACTAACTAGCTAGGTATTAACAAACTTAGGATCTGCCTCGCTGTAAGCCGGATACTGCAACCCCTGGACCCATGATACAAAACTGTTTCGTCTTTTTCCATAACAGAAGGAACAGAAATAACGCTACTTAGAAACTTTCGAGAAAGCTGAGAGATCTTGGCAAGTGTTGCCAACATAATCGATAATATTACTCCTATAATATTTGGAAAAAGTATAGAAAAACTTACTATAATGCGTTTTAAACAAATATTTTTTAGTGTTTTTGGTTAATATTTTAACGAGAAATGATTGAGCCATGTTTTAAGGATCCCCGTTTTGCCGCGTGACTGTGACTACGAGAGGACACAGTAACAAACCAGAATACAGATTTACCATCTCTGAATTCTTTCAGAGCGCTATACTTGATCTGTTCTGACAGTCTCTAGACCTCTTTCGTCCCAACCTGTAACCCTGATATACAAAATGTAAGAAGGAAGGCATTCTTTAAAAAATATTAATTAACAGAGGAAAAGTCATTCTATACCTGATAACTAGGTTGGACGTTATCACATGTAGGGTTTGGAAACTCATAAGGATCCTTAAAACATTTCGTTACGTAATGCAACCACAGTTACTAAATAAAGTCTTTTTTATACTGCTCAGGCACAATCTGTTACAACGTATTGCCTACCCGTATGGGAAGATGCTACAAAAACGAAATTCCTGGATTTGGAGAGAGCACAGACCTTAAACCTTTTTAGGAAAAAATGGAAAAGCGTCGGGGAATGATCTGTTACACGTAGAACTGATTGAATATGCCGTTTGTGAGCCATACCTTGACGAAATTTACTACTTGATAGAAAACTGCTGCAAGATTTCCTAATTAGTAGAACAGTCGCCTGACTGACAAGAGCGTAGCTCTAAAATTTGAAGAAGAAGAAAAATTAAAAACAAAGAGTTTTATTTATTTAAGGGGTACGCTAGTTTGAGGTCTTACTTGAAGTACGTAAGAAAAACTAATTGGGAACCATTGCTCTAACAGAATTAAAAAAAACTCTTGCATCTCGACGTATTCCGAGTAATTTTTATTCTGTAAGGGATTTCAAGGGACCAGTGGGTTCCAGAGCAAAGAGACTAACACCTGAGAGTATCCAACTCTTTAGCATCAAATTGCTAGTAGGTGGGTACTCTCATCAACATCGACAAATACAATCACTTAAGACCCTGTTTCACGGACAATCACGTATCCAAATACAAATACATCTGAACTACTATTTGCAATCACTTCAATACTATTGACAACTAAATTTTAACATTAAATAAATAAATAAAGCAATAAATGAATCTGAATCTGAAATGATTTTAACTTTCGTCATTCGTGATTTGCGCAGTCATTTTAAATATGTTAAAATATGTTGAATAATTATTACTTTAACTTTACTTAACCACCCCGATTTAGAACAACTATTTGTGGATTAAACATATACATGGAAAGTCATACAAAAACATTCCTATTAGGCCAAACGAGCAGACGGGTCACCTGATGGTAAGTGACTACCGTCACCCATGGACACCTGCAACTCAAGAGTCACAAGTGCGTTGCCGGCCTTGGAGATAGGAGTACGCTCTTTTCTTGAACGTTTGAAGGTCGTATGGGTCCGGAAATACCGCAGGCGACAATTTGTTCCAGAGATTGGTTGTGCGAGGCAAAAAAAATCTGGAGAACCGCACAGTAGTGGATTGCCAATTATCCAGGTGATGGGGATGAAAGTTTTGTTGCGTTCAACGATGGCGAAACGTTGCGGCCGGTATAAGTCCGAACAATTCCCCATGATACATACGATGGAGAACGCAGAGTGAAGCAACATCTCTACGCAACGCTAAGGGGTCAAGCCGATGTGAAATATCCGAGCAATCGATGATTCGAGTCGCTCTCCGTTGAATCCGGTGATCGAAACCACAACCCAACGAGGTGCCAGTTCTCGAAGCCCATAAACCACTATGAAATTCATGCATTCATTTTCGAAACCCTCCACCATCTGGTAAAATTTGTAACAGATCCAGAATAGCGCATTACTAACTAAAATTTACTTTGTACAACAATGTTACAACTAAACTTACAACTCAGCAGCAAATAAGTTAAGTGCAAGGAACAGATCGTACCCACATTACTGGTTTCATACTTATTTAACGACTATGAACAATGAATAAAATGGTTAGCATAGACCACACAATCTAGGTACTACTAATAAAAGTATAACTTACTACAAGACACAAAAGCATTGTTCCTTTAGACATTATTTTGTAGTTGTGTAGTCTGGAAATTACATTTTATTTCTCGCTATAGTTTTCATTTTACTTAATAGTATTTTTTTGGTGTCGCACCCGTTCGCCCCTTATGTTTCATTCCGCATAGTTTAAACAGACCTATTCGCCCCTTGAAAGTCAAAATGGTTTAGATCGCCCCTTATTACAAAACATGTAAAAGTACAGTTATGTCAATTGTTGTTAGAAACAAACTAAATGCAATAAGGTCCATATTAAATTATATTAGATAAGTTTTATAATTAAACTGAAAAACAATGATTGTAATAATAGTTGACATAATAATATGACAACTATTATTAAAATTTATGTTGGAATCGGCAGTAATTAGTGGCCAACACGGGCTATGCCGTCAGCACGTGAGCGCCATCTGTTGGCGCTAGAAAAAGTAGGTACAGACGACATATACATAGACATATTAATTAAATCACAGGACATTAGATTAACTTTTCTAAATATAAGATCAGGGAAAAAGATTCTTCGTATTTTACATATGAATACAAGAATTTTTTTTTCAAAGTCAAATTACATTTTTAATTATTTAGTTCTATAACTTGTTGCCATCTTGTAGGTAGTAACATAATCCCGTTGCTGTAGCTATCTTGGAATTTTTGATTAAAAAACTGAGTCAAGTGGTTTTGACAGTCCTCTCTTGATGTTAACCTAACACTATCCACAGAATTCTGAAGAGACCGATACAGGTGGAAATCTGAGGGTGCAAGGTCAGGTCTATATGGCGTATGCATTAACACTTCCCAACCGATCTTTCTCGATTTTTGCTGAATGGCCAAAGGGTGTGTGGTCTGGCGTTATCATGATGAAAGACCACTCCTTTTCTGTTGATCAATTCCGGGCCGATTCTTAATTTCTTGCTTGAGTCTGTCCGAAATCCGAATCGATGGTTTTGCCCGTCGGTAAAAGCTCAGAATGAACGATGCCCTTCCAATCCCACCATACACACAGCATTACCTTAATGTGTGTTAATCCAAGCTCGTCTCGCTCGTTCGCCCCCTACAATATAAAAAAAAAAAAGTCTGTGGAGCTTGATTTTTCTAGTACACTACCTTGTAGTGCCAACTGGGAGCTGACGCGACGAAGATTGAATAGATACTCACACTATCACTCTTTCGATCGAAGTAACCGTTTTAAAATCTACAATCAATTGGTAGTAAACTATTTATTATCTGTTATGGTTTTTCTTCCCCACCTTTCCTTTCAAAATACTCCTAGCTGTAATCTATATATTAATACGTGAAGCGAAAACTTTGGATCCCTTTTTACGAAAATTGGGCGGACGGAGGAGTATGAAATTTCATACACTTATAGTTTATACAGAGAAGAAATGACGAATGCTAAAATTTTTGAACAATATTTGCTACAAAGTTTTAAAAAAATGCAAAAAACGGGTACATACAGCTATGTCTATACAATGACAGGTCAAGTAATGTTGGCCAATGAAATAAACCATGGTCGAAATTCGACCACCACGCGATTTCTAGTATATTCAATTCCTAAAGTGCCCGATTGACGACAATAGGCTTTGAACCAAATTGTAGTTTGGTAAAATGTGGGTGTTTAATACACCTCTGCATACGCTCCTTCGGGGATACAGGTGTAAGTGTATGTGTGTATTACAGTATTTCTCTTTTTTAATAAAAAATAATAGAGATTTAAAGGTGACGACAATTATTAACACGATAGACAGTCGCTAGACATTTACGCCAGAGACCAATATTGACACAAGTACTTCAATACTTTCATAGAATGTAATGTAGGCTATTAACTAAACAGTGCGAATTGTTACACACATAAAAACCTCGCAATTTCCTCTTAACAGAATTGAATAAATAATATCTGTGTTTACTAACCTCTTTCCCAATTATATGGTTAGGTACCAGTTTACATTTTTCGGAAAACGTTTAACCACTAGCCTACGCACGGGGTTCTCTTCGCGTTGTTTGTTACACTTTCACACCTTAACTACTGAACCGATCATGGTGTGTTACAGAAGTCGGCTGGTGTTTCTGTTCTAGTAGCCCTTCCAGTCACAGGAAATACAGGACATTCGGGTACGCGACCCCGGCCTCTGCTCAGTCCCGTTGCCCATCCGAGACTTGCGGTATCCCTTAACGTAGGTTCCTCTCCCTACCCATACAGGCCATCAGGAGTACAGAAAAGGACAAAGGGTTCATCCAGAAAAAAATACTGGTCCGGAGAGATAGGCAAATAACTTTTGCGTCTTCTAAACTCTTTTAAACTACGCAAAGGATTTTAATTCGGTTTCACCAATAGATAAGCGATTCAAGAGCAAGATTTATAGGTACGTATAGTTTCATATTGTTTTGTGTCAATTTGTATAATGATATGACGATAATTGTTCACCACATTAGTATCTACATTGCACCCGGGCGAAGCCAGGGCCGGTCGCTAGTACTATATAAACTACAAATTTAGCATTCCGAGGTATATCTAATTAAATATATTAATTAAACTTTTGGTCACAATTTTGGTCCCTCGTTTAGTGGCCAGGCTGTTGTCAGCTGACACGATTCCAGACGATCGCCAAGCTGGTTTTGAAATTTTCCTGAGAATAGAAAACAAAACAGCAAAATCGAACAACAAGTGGATCCACTCGATATGAACCAAGAAACTGACGAAGTAGGTTTGATGTCGATGATAATAATAACTCAGATACCCAGAATTTTAGAGATGACCCTGAAATTTTATTAAAAAACGGCTCAGCGGTTAATCAATTAAAAGCAACAAATACACTAAGTTAATACACACCAATCTTTGTGCTTCATACGTCCCTTCATCTCTTGATACCAAATCTGACAGACGTAAAAAAGGTAAATTACTAACAAACTTGCTTTCTACGTTAGCTAAAGAGTATTCAGAGCATCACTATTACATTGCCAATACCGTTTTGACCACGTATCTCGTGTTTAATATGGAATACTCAAGCAATATAAAACAAACAGTGTAGCCAACAAAAAAATCAACATCAATTTACAACTTACAATTAAAATGGCCACCCGCATCAAAATCACTGACACTCATCTGAATCACGACAAAAATTAAACGCATTTAATTAACTTAATTAGTGAGCCTTTCGTTTTTAAAGTAGCAGGTTAAGGCGCCATTGTTTTGGCGCGGGAGAAAACACCATCTTCATTCAAGATATGGTCGCGAGATAACGGTGAGACGCACGCGCACACACCCTCACCTTTTCCTACATACGGAAAACATGCGTGTAAGAACGCGACGGAACACAGACAGTGGCTGGCAAACGATTACTCGAGTGACCCACTCATAGCACACACTCTTTCTCGGCAGCAAATGAAACCTAATTTTTATATCGTGTGAATTTGCAATGTAACACGATGCTCTTGTGTATCTAATACCGTGAAATAACAGAAATTATAATGATTAATGATTAGACGAAGCGAATTCTTGAATGCAACATTGTATGACTTTAGATATTGATAGATAGATGCCCAAAGGAACGTTCGGTTCTTGATGAGATTGATTATGTTGTGAGTGTTGTGACTGGACTTTTAGAAGAAAAAATATCGGCATCGTATATCAAAATGAAGTTATATAGAAAAAGCTTATACGCTTTCATAATGCCAGAATTGTTAAGACCTATAGTTTTGGTAATTGATAACTTCACATAATAATGAAATAGTGATGGAAATCGTTTGACCCAAATTTGCTACGTACAACATTTTTATTGAGTCTACATCTTTAGGTCCCAAGATTTTTTATCGCTATCTTTTAGCGTGAGAGTCAATTTAATAGATAAAATATCAGTATCTGATATGACTTTCATTATATTTATACACTGTCTTGTTATCTTTCCGTGTACAAACTTTTTATTTTCCTTCGTCTAAGTTCGTTTAAACTGTGGGCTCTACAAATAAAAGGCCATTGGACAACAACAGCGACGTGATAAAACTACTGACTGAGTAGATAGATGCACACTGCCCTTGTTCTCATAACGCTTTCAAGCTCAATGCTCAATTTCTCATTTCAATAAATTGTCTCGCACCTACTTTCATTTGCAACGGTGTAAGACGCCGGCTACAGTGCACCGGCGCGGGCGCCTTCCTACAAATCGATCATAAAACCCATAACAGACAACCGTCAACCTTTCAAGGACCACGTTTGTCATCCAAAAGTGCAACAGATGCAGTCCTTGAGATTGGCAATGGGAAAGTTAGTCGGTGAGCAACCGTGGTGGCAGCCGGTCGTCTCCACGATGTTTGTAAGCGCGTACGCAGTGAAAGTTCGTTAAGTTGCGAAATGCGGTTTGCTATCGCCTTTCTGTTTGTGGTGAGTGCTAATTACGTTAAAAGTGTTAATGGAGGGTGCTCTCTCTTTGCAAATGGACGTTCCGTGATTGATGTAGGATTACTACTTCAAGAAGATTACGATGAGTTTGTTGATGGAAACGTTTTATAATTAGGTCTAGATATGGTCAAGATATAACAGCAAAAAAATATTGTAGAAGTAATACGAAATACAGTTGACTTTTTGTACAATTCTTCGTTAGAAAGATGACTGTAGATAATATTATTAATGAAACGTGTTTTAGCGCGCAAAAATTGTACGAAATAAAAACGAGGGCATGTATAAAATTGTCTAGAAATTAATCAAAGTAAACCATTTTATTTTACGACATCATATTAGTGTTGTTAATAAAATGATTTGTGCTTCACATAAAATCACACTGATTGATGATCTTTCGTTGATCAAAGACAGATTTTTTACGGAATTAAGGACACATTTGGTAATGTGCGTTAGAATTTATTTCCATATAGCTACTAAACGTTTCGTAATTTAGGTACATTAGTGTATCCCCATATTCCCCAACTTCATATTTATTTTAAAACAGTTCTAGATTTGTGCATGTCTGTGCTCGAGGAAGCAATAATCACTCTACGGAATTGATATGTATTTGAAATTGGCAATTAAATGGATTGGAATGAAATTGAACGGATTATAAGAAAGAAGCAGTGGCGTAACAATAGGGTGGCAGAGCGGGCAAAATGCCACGGGCCCTGGCTCGAGGGTGCCCCGGGCACCAAAGGCCCTAAACACAGGAGGCACTAATTACAAAATGTATTAAAAAATATTACTTTTGGATTTAATCAATATAAGTTATATCTAATTTAATAACCCTAATAAAATACACGAGTACACGAGTTAGAAAATAAACGCCAAGTGCGAGTGAGACTCACACACATCCTATGTCAGCCACGGGCCTCTCAGGTGGTATAGTCACTCCACTGGAAACAAGAAAAGCTTGTTTATATTTTTCATTAATTAAACTATTTTTCATTATTTTTCTTTACATATAAAAAACCTTGAATATTTCATTGGTATACTTACCTACAATTGATTTAAATTAATTGGTAGAATAGACGTTACGAGTTGATTGAAAAATAGAAGAATTGTAAGACGAAACCAGCTCTAGAAGCTTGTTTTCGAGCATTTTTCATATTCAGGTACCTGTTCACCTAGTTAATCCTTACTTCCTTACTATATATAATATTATAAATGCGAAAGTAACTCTGTCTGTCTGCCTATCGCCCTTTCACTGCAAAACTACTGAACCGATTTAAATGAAATTTGGTACACAGATAGTCTAGAGCCTGAGAAAGGACATTGGCAGCACAGGTCACTTTTAATGCGAAAAAAGGGGTGTAAGGGGTTGAAAGGTGGGGATGAAAAGTTGTATGGAAGTATCGTCATATTTAGAGCTAGAAGCTTGAAACTTATTTTTTAAGGCTGACCGTCACGCTCAGATACATATATACAGATGTGTGTGTGTGTGTGTATAATTATGTAAGTACTGTTTTCGCTTCTGACGTGCAATCCTACGACTGACAGTATTTTTATTGAAGTGAAAACTTCTTTATGCACGTTGGGCACTTTTGGTATTGGGAAAAAGCACTGAACTCGCGTCACCGTCACGCTCAGATGACATATATACAGATATGTGTTTTCACTTCTGACGTGCAGTCCTACGACTGACGGTTTTTTTTTCTACTAACTTTTTTTGATGAGCTTAAGAGTCATCAATAAAAAAAACTTTGCATTATTGTCATCAACAATTTAAGTAATTACGGTCAAATATCGATCTTTGAGCGATAACTAATCAGCATAAAACGTTGAGACAGCAGTTGGTCCGTCGTTTACAATGAGGAGAGGTGAGTGAACCTGACGTCTTGACGAACAATTGTTGTCTAACTAGAAGTGGTTACATACTAGTAAGTAGGTAAGTAATGAGCCAGACAATTAACTATTGGAATATCTTCGAACGGACACAGCGAGAGGTGTCCGACTGTGTACACACAGACTGATTAATGAATATCCTTACTAATAATATAAATGTGAGTTTGTTTGTTTGCAAGTTACGCTTGCACGCCGTAACTACTAAACTGATCATAATGTCACCGATCACGTTGTCAGAGATACAGATAAGGATATAGCGAAAAAAGCACTGAATTCGTGACCTGACTCGCTAATAATACATATACAGATCCACTAGAGAGCGCTAATCTAAACATTGAGTTCTGTCAGCTCCTTATTAATTAATGTCACCAACCTGCTAATGTGACGTTTTAAGTTCGTCGTTTCGTTTAAGTTTGCACTTTTGTCAGCAGTCCCATGAATGCCTATTTTTTTTACACACACGGCCGTCTGATCCCAAACTAGGCAGAGCCTAACGTGTGGAATCCCCCACGGGTCGTCACCGCAAACGGTAGGGTGGTATGTCGGACTCGAACCGACTAAAACCACACGGTGTTCCGTCACAGTCCATATTACCAGGGCCTCAGGTGTACCCTTACAAGGAAATCCCTGTGAACCCTGGCAGACTCGGCCGCCTGTTAAACAACAGGCGACCTCACTGTACTGTGGGGGATTTTATCCCCTGTCAGTAAGAAAGCTGGTCCTATCCAATATTAAGTACAAATGCGAGTGTGAATTTATTTGTTAAGCTTTCACGTTGTAACCACTGGATCGATTATCGTGTAATTTTGCAAACAGGCTGTCAGGTGTACAGATAAGGCATATAACATAGCCAGTAACATCATACTATGGCCTGGAGCTAAATTGGCAATTTGCGTTTCCGTAAAAAATGAGATTTTAATGTTACTCAAAAGTATGATATTTATTTGTACTAAAAGGGCTTATATTAATCGTCAGTTCTACAAAAGATATGTATAAAAAGTCAATGCATTGTGCGCTCTTATACGTACTGCTAATATAAAATATAATAAGGATATTATAGTTCACCCCGGCCCACCGCCTACAACTTTATAAGGCGCAGGTTCGGCAGCATATGGAATACTGTTCTCATATATATGCAGGAGCGCCCCAGTACCAGCTTCTCCCTCTTGACCGCATTCAACGGAGAGCGACTCGAATCATCGTTTGCCAGGATATTTCGATCGGCTTGACCCTTTGGCGTTGCGTAGAAATGTAGCTTCACTCTGCATTCTCTATCGCATGTATCATGGAGAGTGCTCCGAGGAATTGTTCGGACTTATACCGGCCGCAACGTTTTGCCATCGTTCAACGCGACAAAACTTTCATCCCCATCACCTGGGTAATTGGCAGTCCACTATGCGGTTCTCCAGAATTTTTTTGCCTCGCACAACCAATCTCTGCAACAAATTGTCGCCTGCGGTATTTCCGGACCGATACGACCTTCAAACCTTCAAGAAAAGAGCGTACTCCTATCTCAAAGGCCGGCAACGCACTTGTGACTCTTGAGTTGCAGGTGTCCATGGGCGACGGTAGTCACTTAAGATCAGGTGACCCGTCTGCTCGTTTGCCCCCTGTAATATAAATTAAAAAAAAAATATTATCCTACTTTTTTTATAATCTGGTATTAAAATCTCATGTTTTACAAAACTTTTGGCTCCAGAGACCAGAATAATATTCTGAGACATCTATACTAGATGCTGCCTGCGACTTTGTTTCCTTAAAAATAGGGTCCTCTGAGAAATTAAAACTGCGTGTGTATTAAAAAATGGATGGTATAAAATAGTAACCCTTCATTGGTAGCCCCATCTAGTAATGAAGTTCAGTACTAAATAATTTATTTTTAATATTATTGAAACAGTCGGTAAGCCATGTCATTAACCGGAATAAAAGTATTAACCCGGTTATAAAAGGCGTGGTAAAGGTGTCATAAAAGGGAGGTTATAAAATATATTTGTGGGAAATTTTATCCCAATCCGTTCCACCAATTTTCTGTGGTTGAGTAACAAACATCCAAACACTTGGAAACATTTAGATATACATATCTATCTATCTATAACCCAAGCTATACTGTATACAGCTGTACACAACTGTATACAGTATAGCTTGAGTTAGTGAATATTCGTTATTTTAAATTCATACTGGCTTCATTGTTCTCCTCCAAAAATATAATTGATCGTTGGTGATTGTCCTAAAACACTGAGATGACATAATGACAAGGATTTTAATTTTTTCCAGGTTATTTTAGGAGATAAATTACACACACATAACAGTTTTGATTTGTTACTTTTGTGTTGCTAACAATAACCTGGAAGTAAAATAAACGAGGTATCATCACCCGGGTACCAATATATCTTCACAAATTACTCTGACGCTACGTGCGAATGCTCTGCCGCACCACGCCACATGGCCGTCAATCTCAATACTTAAATGTAGAAGGAACTAAAATAAAAATAAAAATACATAACATACATACATAATAAACAAAAAAAAACATGTTTTGACGGAACAGTGTCGTTGAAGGTAGTAAATTAGTTTCGGATGATAATATCATCCTATGTAGTCATTTTGGTAGCTCGTGTTGAGGTCCGGTTTTAATTATACAAATATATTATGTGTTACAGAAAGGTGTGGTCTTTCTAACACTATTATAAATGCGTATATAAGTTTGTCTGTTCAACGTGTCTACTCAACTGACCATTGCGATATTTGCAAACACATATTATCAGCGGTACAGCATAGGACATAGGGTACCATACCAAGGAAGTACTGTTCCCTTAGGATAGAAGATTTGTTATTTACTTAACATTAACGCGAGCGACGCCTTTTAACATTGAAGTGAGCAAAAAGTTAGTATTAAATCCTTACTAATATTATAAATGCAAAAGTAACTCTGTCTGTTTGTCTGTCTGTCGTAGTAGTTTTGGCGTGAAAGTTCACGCCAAAACTACTGAACCGATTTAAATTAAATTTTTACACAGATAGTCTAGAGCCTGAGAAAGGAGCCTACTTTTTAATGCGAAAAAAGGTGGTGTAAAGGGGTTGAAAGGTGGAGATGAAAAGTTGTATGAAAGTATCGTCGTATTTAGAGCTAGAAGCTTAAAACTTATTTTTTAGGCTGTTGATACGATATAAATAAACTATTCCACGCGGACGAAGTTGCAGGCACAGCTAGTATTATATATTTTAAATTTTAGTAATATACGATATATGTGGACCCGGGTCACCGACATAGCCCAAACAATTGCCCGGCTTAAGTGCCAGTGGGCACATTGTTCGCAGCACTGATGGCCGATGGGGCCGAAAAGAGTGGCGACCGCGTACCGGAAGACGCAGCGTGACTAGGCCTCTCACAAGGTGGACTGATGACCGTGTAAAGGTCGCTAGAAACCAGTGGATGCGGTCAGCGCAGGACCGAACGTCGAGGCCTATGTCACAGATTACCAAGTAGCTACTACGTACGCCTATGCCCAGCAGTGGGTGTCAACCGGCTGAAATGAAAAGATGATACATGATACATAAAAACATTATTTTCAAACTGAGAATACACACATACATACATATCCTCACGCCTGTATCCCCGAAATTGTAGGCAGCAGCGTATTAAACGCTCACAATTTTGCCAAGTGTCATTTCTTTTTTTTTTCTTTTTTAAAAAAGACAACCCCTGCATTACGAATAAAGCCCCCCGCGACACAGGAGTGATTCCTAATTTGGGAGTTGTCTTTATAAATAAAATTTTTTTTTTTTAAGAAAATTCACGTGTAATTTGGAATACCTACTTAAAGTTTATGTACAGAATAAATGCAGAAAACTAGAAATTTTAAACAATATATGTTAAAAATTACATGAAAATGGAGATATCAAGCGACACATATCCAGTAAATATGTTGACCTGTCATGGTACGTAAGTCTCAACATTGACAGGTCAAGTTACCCTGGCCAATAAAATAAACACAAAATAAAATTTTGGTCAAAATTCGGCCACCAGACAATCTCTCATATTATACTACGAAATCCATTTTTAGGGTTCCGTTCCTCTAAAGGAAAAATAGGAACCCTTATGGGACCACTCTGTTGTCCGTCTGTCAAGACTCTATGCTCAGGAACCCGTGGACTCATCAAGTTGATTAATACCAAATACTTGTGACTGTGGTCCCTAGAAGCTGTAAAAAAATCAAGCTCAGAGTCAAAGCAATCAAAAGATACGGCCATTTAAGCCTGTGATTTACTTGGATGTACTTTTCATTGATCTAGAATCATGAAATTTTGTCAGAAGCAAGATCTGACAGCACAAGTAAAGGAAAAAAATCCGAAAGTTGTTAATTTGTTGTTATATCACATAAAAAATATATTTTTTGTGATTACAACTTATATTTTGCGGTTGGAAAGTTGACTTTGTCGTACATCGATGGACGGGAGAGTATTTTTAGAACAGCAAAATTAGGTTTGTCTTTCGGAAAAGACGGCAAGAGAATTGATTTCCAAGATGGGCCTACTATCCAATCAACAAGTTTGATTGCTTACGGAACTCTTGGTGCGCGAGTCAGACTCGCACTTGTCCGGTTTTTTAATAAACACATGCTTGACTGACACTTCACAAAAAACGTAAACAAATGGGTCCAGAAATGTCTTGGGCCCTTGTTACACGCTTTATATTAGCTTGACCTGTGTCTATCGAACTATTTAACGGAATTTTCAACGTAATTTTTGACGTGACAACGTCTTATAAATTGGTTTGCCGGGTGACACTTCAAGAAACTGCGTTACGCTCCGCTCACGTTATGCGCTCACAATGAGAGCGAGTGAGAGGCACGCGTCCCTTCCACTCGGGCATGGTTATTATTTTACCACTCAAAGTCGTTGTCACGTAAAACTTTCGCCCGTATACCGACTTTACAGGCAACCAATTTTTACGAACATCAAGACGTCTGATTAACTTGAAAATTTTGCACACGTAACAAGGACCGATGACAATGCAAGACTACGAAGACTTATTTCTTTAAAAAAAAAACACTATTCCTTAAAAGACTTATATGGTTTTCTCATAGATGCCATTGTCAGAACTGGAGCAAATTCAATTACACGGGAAGCACCAGCTTTCAAATAGAAAAAGAATCATCAAAATCGGTTCACCCAGTCGAAAGTTCTGAGGTAACAAACATAAAAAAAACAGTCGAATTGAGAACCTCCTCCTTTTTGAAGTCGGTTAAAAATAAGAAAATAGATCATAAAAAACTCACTCAACTCAAACGTCACTCATGGTATACGGAATAAGTTGTGATGATGGACGCACCCAAGATCTAAAATTTAATAAAATTAATTAAATTAATTGGATAATTAAGAGATTTTAATTTTGTCATATAAGTTACTACATTAGTGAAGTGGCTTCAACTACTGAAGAAATCTTTCACGAAGCACAAATAATGACTTATTTTCAACATTTTTATTACCTACCAAATGATTTTTTTTTATCAAGAACTCAAAACCAAACAGTCAACGGTGTTGTGGAAAAATATCAAAAGGTAAAAGAAAATAAATGGTAAATATATAAGTAAAAGAAAGATTATAACTTCCACAAACCCTACTGTGCTTCAACATCTCTTCATAGATCATAGTCGTAAAAACTAGTCTAAGTCATAGAGAAACAGGACGAGCGGTACAGCCGCGAACAGAGGCCGCGTGGGAAGCAGGCCGCCTCACCCACTTTAATTGCTTTTCACACCGACTGTACCGGCCGCAGCTGATAACCGTACTTTATGACACTACGCCATGTTTAAATCTAATTAGAACTGTAATTAATACGATAATTTACGAGTAATATTAGCAGAAAATGGACCTACGCTCTTTCTTTAGGTAGTACTTGATTCTTCATCAACGGCCATATATTATGATATTATTAGGTATAACTAGTGGTCGCCCAGATACCTAAAATTTTACCGTAATTTAATTAATTATATATTAAGTACCTGGGAGACCAAGCTTTGCTCGGTAGCTTTTTGGAAAATCGTATTTATTTTTCTAAAATTGTATTTTTACAGGAAATAATAAATAACAAATTTCATCAAAATCGTTTAAGCCGTTTCCTAGATTCAGATTATATATATATACATATATACCAGAATTACTCGTTTAAAGGTATTAGATAAATAGGTAGCTAATAAAAACTACGTCGAAGGTAGGGAAAAAAGAATGTTTTTTTATTGCAACATTTAAGCTCATCAATTGCTACGAAACAAAAAAAGTTGACAATCAGCGTAGAAAAAGGTACCCTTTGATTATATACATGCAAAGAAGGCACCGGAATGTTTTTCTCTGCAGTTTGCATGACGTTTATGGCAATACTAAGGGTCGTATCGTGATGCAACATAGCTTATAACCTTCCTCAATGAATATTGTATGTAATTAGGGTTGCCAACTTTTTTTTCAAGAAATAAAGTATATTTAGGTCTGAGAAGGGTAGTGTTTTAGGAAAATGAACAGTATTTTATGTATTATTTATTTATTTAATGTTTTGAATACATATTTTCTTGAACTTCTCGCAGAACTTATTAATTTAGAGTTTTTGGAAAACCTCATATACCTCACCACAATTATGATTGAAATTAAAAGAAATGAGGAGCTCATTTTCTATCAAATTGATATTCACTCTGAAATTCTAAATTCTCAAAGTCAAAAGAAAACAGTATTTTGGATACTTTATTTTTGTTCAACAGTAAAAAGTATAATACCGTGAAAAACAGTTTAATACTGTTTTTAACAGTATAGTTGGCAACCCTATATGTAATACAAAAATAATTATTCAAATCTGACTGATACTTCTAGAGATTATTCTTGTTATATTCTAGTTTATTCGTGTAAGAGCCATGCTTGTGACCACGGCCTCACAGAAAACCGGCAGTGAAGCAATGCTTGCTGCACTGCTTTTCGCGGAGTGAGTGAGGTTACCGGAGGACCTAACCCTCCCCTCCCCCCCCCCCTCTTCTCTCTTCACGCTATTCACCCCTCTTCACCTACTCCCAACTTAAAGGCCGGCAACGCACTTGTGACTCTTGAGCTGCAGGTGCTCATGGGCGGCGGTAGTCATTTACCATCAGGTGACCTTTGCTCTTGCCCCCTATACTAAAATTAAATATATATTTAATTATAAAAAACCTTTATTTACTTTTATTATTATAACAAGAAATTAACTACGTCTAGCTACAATAGCCATTGAGACTAGGTTTCTGTAAACGTGTTAAACTTGAGTTATCTACAGGGAAATATTAGTTAATAGCGTGTACTATGAGACAATTGCATTCGACAAGTGTCGATCGTGGTCATGGGAAGAATCATCATGAAAAGGTATTACATACCTCTGAATTGCCTGACGTTTCGACCAGGTTGCACTGGCCGTGGTCACAAGCTGACTGGCTGCTGGTGCACGCGGTTCCCGTATAAATACATAATTATATCATGGAACGCGAAAGTTTGAAAGTTAGTATAATCAGTAAGTCATTTACATCATCGATATAGTCAGTATAAGTGCATAGCGCTTTTATTACAACTTTACGTTCAGATGCAATTAAAAGACCGCCATTTAGTACCAATCTAGTGTCACTTTCAATAACATTTTCATACAAATGGTACTTAATAAACGTGAACCCGACTAAATAGAAAAAGGATCAGATGTGATGGACGATTCATAATAAGATACCAGGGATGTTACGAATATTCGCATCCGCATAGCTTCCGCATCAATTTTGACATCTGCATCCGTATCTGCATCCGCAATGATCAATGCGGATGTTTATGCGGATGCAGATGTAGTGCAAGTCGCAAAAAGAAAGAAAATGAGTGAGGCCGGCGACTGGCGTGTGCCGTGAACACATGCTGATTGACCAACAGGAGCGAAGATTTCGGTGACAAGATCCGATGCGTTTGTTATTGTATATCAGGGATGCAACATCCCTGATATACAATAACAAACGCATCGGTTGCGGATGCGAGATTTCAGAAATCCGCATCTGTATCAGCTGCCGCGGATGTCAAAAATTCTGCATCCGCAACATCCCTATGAGATACCTGTACATAGTTTGTCTTATAAGTAAATTAAATATTTCTGGGTTCTTTATAAAAATATGGTATAAAATATGAGACACTGACATTTTTAAAAAGCAGATAAGTTGTAAATGAATGAATGTAAGTTTTTAAGCTGACCATAGAGTTTGTTTTGTCTTTTAGAGACAAACATGAGGTAGCCGTTTGGTAGCCGTGGGTGATTTTATAACTTTAACGATATTTGGCTCCGTGCCTTAAAGTACAAATATAGCACTCAATAGCAGCTATCACGACTGCCAATTATAGTTAAGATGGGTGACTCCCACCTTTTTCCACCAGATAAAATATCGTGCACGGGTGATTAGGAAGTCAGTACCCCAGAAGATCTTCAAAAACTGGTCTAATGATAGAATATTGCAACCCTTGGAGCCACACGATTATTATTACACCCAATTCACAAGAAGCTCGTGTGTCACAAGCCGCTGGTAGAGATTATTTGTTTGTATTAATGAAGGACAAAATCCGCCCTTTCATATCAGCAGCTTATCATTGATGGACTGAATATTTCATTGATGGATCTTAACAACATTATGCTAAAATAAGCTGCAATATATCTATCTACAGTCCTCCTATCTAGAACATAATAATATAAAAACAATCTTACCGTCGACATAAATTTAGCTGTTAACTTCGAGTTGCAAGATTCTAGAAATTACTTTCCGTCAGACAGTCTGATTATATAACCATACTTTATCATTTTGCCAACTACTACATTTATTAGCATAAGATAAGAATTCCACGCCACTAAATGTGGACACGATATTTTAATTGGAATTTTAATACGAAGATACAAATAGTGTAACATAAATCATATGAGAATTTCGCTAAAGCGGTGAAATAGGAACAATTTAATTATTGCTAAACAGTTAGATACTAAAATTGTTATTGTGGTATGTTCATAGGCTTTTCAATCAAGGGTGTGACTCCAACATCATAAATATCATCTCAATACATTTTGCGTCCGCAGCAAGAAACTCAAACTGGCGTTGCTAATGTTCATGCTGTTTAGGGTAATATATCGGCTTTAGTCAATTTCACAAACACATCAATCAACATCAAATATGTAAACATTTAAAAATGATTATGAGTATCATAAAAATATTGAATTACGGCAGTAGGTATTTAAATAATTTGTCAGATTACATTTTGGAAGATTTTCCAGAGGGAAATAGTTACTCAATAATTAAGAAATAATAAGAACTTATTATTACTTTTTTATTTTATGAGAACTTAGATATAATTTAACTTACTGACGACGTCTTGTTTCTATAAAGAGAAGGGTAGATATAGTGATATTTTTATTTTGCAGTTAAAACGACTAATTCACCCGACCGTATGGTTCTTTAAATTTTAATTGGTAGCAAGGCAACTAAAAACGAATAAAATAAAGTCAAAGGTTTTAAAGAATTAACCAGAAACCACGCGATTCGTGTTCTTCACATTTATGTAATTTAGTTACAAAATGTAATATACATTTTTTTAGCGCATCACCTTTACTCTGTTGTAGCACTTTGACAATTTAATCTACCAATACCACTTGTTGCAGCAACTTGTAAACTGCTACAATTCGTAACGATAAGCATTACAATGCAACGAACACACGAAAAGTTCCTAAACGCTTTAGTCACAGCCTACCACCGCGCGAGCAAGATGGTCGCCCTGGTTAAAAAAATATAATCTAATATCTAATTATTTGACGTTAATGAATGTTACCTCACCTCATTTTTTTTTTTTTATTTTAGGCCTTAAACATTAACATTGCTGATTATAATGGTATTCTACTCATATTCCTAATAATTTATTCACCTTAGACACACCCAAGTTCAAATAATAAATTAAAACGTTAGGTTGTCCATCCAATTTTCTCACTTTAACATTCAATCGTGCTCACTCGGCCCATAAAAACTGCGGGGCCATTGCAATTCAAATAACTTTGATTGTTTCTAAGTAATACCGTTTATGTGGGACGTGGAGTTTATTGGGTTACTGGGGGCTCGGTAGGAAATACAAAACGTATATGGGAGCGCGCTATGCTTCTGTTTCTTTGCAAAAACTTTACGTCTCATATAGCTACTTCGTTAAATCCGATTTCCAGAATAATAATGACCCGATCTGATGTTGAAAAGCTGAACCTCAGGACAAAACCTGCTGTCGACGCTTACATTGCGAAAGCAATTGCCTAATCCAGTGCTGATACTATCTTTATTTTGTACAGAAGCTATAAGTTTTGAACAATACCTTTATGGACTTTATGGATGAAAACTGCAAAACAAAGTCAACAAATATATCCTTAATAAAGTAATTGCAAGTCTTAAGTTTTATTCTTTTATTTCTTCAAAAGGGTTAAGTAATAAATTATCATTCTATGTATATTGGGGACTAATCCCACCCACACTTTCGCTGCTGTGAACTTAATCCTAGTGTCCTAGTGAAAATTGGTCTGTCGTTAAATCAAAATCAAAATTATTTATTTCAAGTAAACCCATTGTAGGTATTTTTGAATTGTCAGGAGGAGTCAGTCAGTATAAGTCGGTCGTGAAGCTAGTTGCCTGTTCCGAAAATCCGCGCATGTCCGTACATAAGCACGTACACTTTCGTGAATTGCTGAATACCTGGTCTTCTCATATGAGACCGTTGTCTGTTTAAGGGCTGGAGTGTCAGTGTTCACCAAAAAATTCCCAGCGCTGGATTACGCAAAACTATGTTTGGCCTTTCGCTATTGCTATGACCTTTCCGTTAGCCGGAGGGTGAAGGATAGAGTTGGAAGGCTGATCTTCGCTATCTATTGCCAAACCTCGTGGCTCAACACCCGTAGTTTTAGTCATAGTAAGTAAAGAATATCTTAACAACTGCTAAAGATTACTTCCAATGACGTAACAAACGGGAAATAAAATCATAGGGCGCACACGTCACTTGAAGATGGTTTACAATTTTAATTTCGTCAAAGATCTAATTTGCAGTCGTTGATTAACATCGTAAATGGCGTGATTATAACATTTTTAACATTACATTGTCACCACTTTAATCTTGTGATATTGAATTGATTCCAGTATATAAACTTTCTGTTTATAATAGTGCCAACCGTGTTTTCAATGGCAATAAACCAAGAAAAACGGGGAACACAAAGCTACCGCGGCTAGAAACAAGTTGACATGGTAATAAACACTTGCTCAACGAGCACTTACAGACCTCTGTTCGCAGATATGCTAAGTATTCACTACTGCGGTGCCTTTTAGGAAACGTTCCGCCATCTAACATTAAAGAAATTCATTCATTATGTTTTTTTGTTTCTTAGAACGAAGTATCGGCAGTATCTTTAATATAAAAACAACTGTTTTGAATTTAACTACGCGATTCATCCAAGAATAGGATCGCACGTGGGAGACAACTTTATACACCATTTATAAACTTGATGGAAAACTTCAACCTTTAAAATCAAAGCAATTAGGTAAAAATTAGCTAGTCTATATGAATAAAAATCAAACATACTTATGTTTATCTTCTGTGCATTTCTTCTCGTTAACTGAGAATGCCCGCGAGGGTTTTTCGCCCAAAGAATGTATAAAAAAGGCATTGTAACGCTTGCCTGGTACACCGTCAGCCTATGCACGTGCAAGGCCCCAAAGAAGCGCCATAAACACAGCTATAGCTGGTGAAAATAAAATCAACAACACATATTCAAAAAACATTTGCCATCGATACCGATTTTACTTTTAAAAATTTGTGTAATCCGCAAATAGTTATCCCGAGTATGGGTCTTCTTTATGTCCGTTGTTTAAATGTTTATAAAGCCCCCTGAGACACGAATATTCCTAATGCTAAAAAAAATAAAGGTGTGTGTTAGCTCCGACGCACGACTGGAGTTTACAATTTACTGGAGTCTCTCTCTCTCTCTCTATCTCATCATTTGTAGACGCTGTATAGTATATATTCCATAAATATACATATATAAATAGCATAAAGGTACACATATCTACTTACATGCGTCGAGGATAGTAAACTCCAATAAAGTACAACAAAGCGTTAAAGCGTTACGCTGCCCTCCGATCACTAAATTTTACTCATTCATATTTTTTTCATACCGATCGCCTTATATGAAAATCGATTCTTAAGAAGTAAACTCCAAAAAGAAATTAACATTCAACTACCGCATACTAGTAATGTGGTACTTGTACCCTCATTGGCCTTAAGACCATCAGAGGTAGGCTAGGTCATCAGAGGCAACACACGCTGGTTCCCTGCATCTCAAATATGAAAAGTCAAAGTTACCCATACATCTCCTCTTTATATTCATTCATAATATTAGACCAGGTTCACATACATCACGTCACGATCCGTTAACTAATAGGCGTGCTTGATGATGTCACATAACCTGCTCCCAAAAACAATCAGTCACTTTCACTGCGTGCCTGTCCGTGCGCTGCCCGCAGTCCAAGCTGCGTATCATTATTTCAATTTAAATGGTTCACACGTGGTGTAACTACTCAGATAAAACATACGAGAAAATAAAAATAAAAATAAAAATACCTAGGTATTTTTTTTTTCAATTTTATACTCTCCAGGTGGTATCTTTATTGGTTTTGTAGTGATATCATTTTAGTCGGCGATACTAATACTTCCCTTAAGTAATTACAACAATACGAAAAATATGTATATTGTTTTATGAATAATAATTTTAAATGTATCTTTGCACCTACCTTATAGCAGTTCTACTTCACCCCAAGGTTGACTGGTAGAGATTGCCCTAGGCATTGTACCAATGTGCATAAAGTTTTAAATAAATAAATAATTAATTTATATTTACTATTAGCAGTTCGTGCGCGGCTTCGCTCGCGTGTCCATAATTATAATTTTGCGCGGAACCCTAATTCTTTTCCCAAAATAAAAGTAGCCTAAGTTACCTTATAACACCAGCTCTCTGCCAGTGAAAGTCCCGTGGATATCGATCCACCCGTTCCGGAGATTAGCCGAAACAAACAGACAGACAGAAAAAAAATTGTAAAAACTGTTGTTTTGGTATATGTACCGGGTATACATCCAAATGCACTTAGTGAAAAGCGGTTATTTTAATATTACAAACAGACACTCCAATTTTATTTATTTGTAGAGATCTATATGATAAGAAAAGAGAAAGAGCCAATGAAGAAAGTATCTCGGGATAGAATAACATACAACTTAATTACATATGTTACAATGTACCACAAATATATTTGAAAATATTCAGACATTAAATTGAAAAGAAATTGTTTGGATATTGGAAAAAAAGTGTTTTTTTTTTTTGGAGAACAGAACTCCTATAAATGTGATTTTAAATATGTTTGAAACCGGCAACTATTTTTAATAAGGCCGTCACTATGTTCGCTTTCTATTTGTCTACGAAAAATAAATCCAAACAATGTTCTAATTTTAAAAAGAAATTTAAAAAACTTTTTATTTTCTCTCGTGGCTCACGGTTCGAGAAAAAACTTTTTAAAGTGTTGGGCAACGGCCAACGGGCTCTGTTCAGAAACGACGAGAAGGATCGAATGAAATATTTACGATACGAGTTCATCGGAACATCGCACACAATCATTGTCAGATAGTGAGATGTGGCAATTTCGTGATCGACCTGCTACTGTAGTGAGTTATACATTATTCATTCGGTGTTGTTGATTTTATGTTTCAAGCAATATTGATAGATAGTTTTCAGACGTGTAATTCGGAATTTTAAGATGTTTTCAAATAAGTACGTACTAAAATACAGAACACGCGTCTCAAGAACAGAAAGGTCAAGAAGTTCTGAGAAACGATACATACATGTTTGTATATACAGTATGTATATGTTATCAGTAATCTGTATAATCCAGTATTTTATACAATACCTAGGCAATATACAGGAACATAACTTTTAAACAATTTTTTTTTCACACATTCTTTTTGTAACTGCATGATAGAGTCATGCATTTTCAATGATTTAGGTAAGTGTTCTATTGTCAGGTTACAGGCTGTATAGAATACCTATAACATATTTGTTTTATACTTTGGCTAGATATATATACAATACCGAATACGGCCAGATAATGTGTGTAACAGACGAGAGCAGGAAATTGTTAGTTTTATTGTGATTTTGCCGTAGTTATAGAAAGGTACTTTTTAAAGTTTGTTTTAGGGAATTCAGAAATGAATTATCGATTTAAAAAAAGTTTATTAAAAGTAAAAAGTGCTCATGTCTTATTTCCTTGTGAAGGACCTAGTAACCTAAGAAGAAATAAATATTTTTGAGTGCACCAATTTTAATAGGTATCTACTGTAATTGTTAATTTGAATGAAGTAGATTTTTAGCATAATTATGTGTAGTATGCTACCTGAATTATACGGATTGCCTGAATACATTGACAGAACAAATGACGCCTTCATTGCAAAGTTCGCAAACAAAGTTTATCTATACCTGAATCACAATGCAAAATTTTGTTTGGTAAGATTAAACCTGTACCTTTGAATGTATCTGACAATCCTACTTAGCAAACTTTTAGGAACAATATAGGGAGTGCAATTGAATCTAGACTACTATTATACAACTGAAGATATTGTTTATTTGAAAACACTAATCTGAGGTTCCGATCCGATTTGTAAAATAATTGAGATTTTTGAAAATGGAACAGAGTAGTAACTATACATTTTTAAAGCGAGAGGCACTACTGATCACCGTAGGGTTTAAGAAATCTCGACAGTTTCAAAGTCCCGGGACACGAGACAATTAACGACCATAAATAGTCCCGGGGCATCCCGAGACTTCTAGATTTTTCAGAATATAATAAAAATATACTTAATTTTTGGCGAGATGGATCAAGAAAAGAAAAAACAATTTTAATAAAAATCAACATTGAACATAAAACAAATTACCTAACCAAAACAAAGAATTACATAAAACAAAGAACCTAACAAATTTATAATGTTTGTAATTTAATTATAGTTTAAACAATACGAAAAACAAACGTTTAATTCTTACAATCACAGATCCAATTTTTGGCTTGGCACTTTCAATGACTGTAGACAGCAATATGAGTGTGGGAAGTTAATCAACTTTATTATTATGCACTTGTGTGTTTTACCTCTATGAATTTTTTGTAGGATATTTTTAAAATGAAATTAATATAATACAATTTCAACAGCCGTGTCTCGAGTCTCGAATCGAAAGTCTCAGGAGTCAGGACTCGAGACACGAGTCGTCCTGGTCCTGGGACGCAAACCCTAGTTCACAACCACTTTACTAGAACATTTACGTAACGTAGTTAACGTTACGTTGGGGCGAGACGTCATTCAGTGAATTACCGCCTCTTATTCAATTTGTTGTATTACTAACAATTCTAAACAATATTACATTATGATAATGGAAAAAAAAAACATTTAGATGTTGACAAAGTAACCCACAGCTGTCTGTGGCTGGTCACCCCGCCCAACTTTGTTTTGTTAACGGTACCAGCGTGCCCACACGTCGCGGTTTTTGGTCAAGATCATTGTCATAAACATCTTCATTTCGAATGAGGCTAACAAGTTACATTAGGTTGTGTCAGTAACTTAATGGCACTTACATACATACATACGCTTTTGTTTTTAACACGCTTTAATTAGCTGCACTTGTCACTAATTAACTACGTAAACAAATAGAAGTAAATTTTAAGCTACTTCTAATGGTCGTATCGATATGAACCTTTGTATGTATATGTAGTATGGATGACAATACTATAATTTGGCATCTTGGAGCTGATCTGGTGATGGAGCCAGGAGGTGAATAGTGAAACTCTTCAATGGCTACTAGGAAACCCGAGTTTGAGCTCATATCTTTCATTTTGATGGTCTAATGTTGAAGCTAGGTGGAGGAGATGCATAGTAAAACTATTTTTTTATTGTTTTACTGAACTATAATTTCGTCTCTTTTGGATAGGGAAGAAACTTATACATACTGACAATCATACAGGGGTTTTGTGATAGTTTTCACAACTTATCACTTGCTAGCCGTCCCCGCACTTTCACCTGCGTTCATGGTCACTGCTCCGCTCCTATTGGTCGTAGTGTGATGTTTTATAGCCTATAGCCTTCCTCGATAAATGGGCTATCCAACAATAAAAGAATTTTTAAATTCGAACCAGTAGTTCCTGAGATTAGCGCGCAAGCAAGCAAACAAAGAAACAAACTCTTCAGCTTTATAATATTACTAGCAACCCGCTCCGGCTTCGCACGGGTACAAATTATACACCAAAACCTTCCTCATGAATCCCTCTGTCTATTAGTGAAAACCGCATGAAAATCCGTTCAGTCGTTTTTCAGTTTACCGCGAACAAACAGACAGACAGACGCGGCGGGGGACTAGTTTTATAATGTTGTGAAGTATAGATGTGGCGCGCTGGTAGAGCATTAAGTTGCCACGTCATGGGACGCCAGTTCGATTTCCACTCAGTATACGTTATGAAGAGGCCACTAGTCTGACTTGTGTAATTTATAAATGTAATGCGCAAACTTTACGATACGATACATTATTTGTCTAAACGTAGGCGCGGATTCTCCCCAAACATAGATAATCCGAAAAGTTCCAATTAAATCAGTTTTGTGTGTAAAAAAAAACCCTTAAATTGTTATGTCTATTGTTTAGGAGCTAGGATATAACAAATAGACACAGAAGACCAAGTTATGGTATAGATGATGAATAAAAGGAAAAACTGTTTTCAATTTAACCTTTCATTACGTATTTAAGTACACTTATAGTAACATAAGTATTTTAAAATAACATAAAGACGCCCTGGACTATCCAGGTCCTATAAATAAATAATAAGCATCAATGTAAATAATACGACTGTAATTAATACCTTAAGCGACTAAAAATCTTTTTAACAAAAAAATAAACCGACGAAATAACTAAAAAGAGAGATTTTTATTTGATGATTTTTTTCATCATCAGCTCAGCTACATGATATGATGATTTCTGAACGCAAATACCTGATGAAGTAATGAAAAGTAAACAGAAACACTATTCGTTCCTCCAATTTTCGAGGGTTTCTCTCAATTTTATCAGGATCCCATCATCAGATCCTGACTTCCTTGACATGGGACCACCCTTGAGGTATACCCTATCTAACAAAAAAAGAATAATCACAATCGGTTCATAAATAACGGAGAGAAGGCTGAACAAACCTAAAAAATATATATATATATATATACGGTCGAATTGAGAACCTCCTTTTTTTCGTCGGTTAAAAACTCCAAAAAAGCAATTACTTAGTACCTAATTATTTCCTCCTAAAATTACTATTTAAATATATTTCTACACGTATAGTACTCGTAACCTATTCTCATTCATTAAACAATTAATTAAAACAACCGGAAAGAGGAGTGATGCATTATTATACATGAATGGGAATACAACTATGCTTGGTATTTATGTTTTGTAAACAAATTATATAACTTTTATAAACAGGAAAATCAATAAAACTAATTATGTAGAAATTATTATAGGTATTACATAATCAAATTTAGTGAGAATTAAAACAAAATTAAAATTTCTCGTGCTCGTGAACTTTCTCTCGAAAGTACAACTGATAAGTGAATCAATAAGCGATGAAGTCCGTTTATGAAGTCCAACCTAATCCATGTTGCGCAACCATCCCCATAACATACAAACATGGCTTCCAAACAGACTATATACTGTAGAAAGTTGTACATGCGTCAGAAGTGAAACCGTCTGGGATCGTGTTAGGTGCCGCCCGAGGCTTCGCTCCACTTGCGTTATTTTATATAAGTGGTTGTTTAGTTATCGAAATCACTTAATGAAATTTATTTTGTCTGCTTCTGTCATAATTCCATGTAGGTTAAGCCGTCGATGTCCCAGTTTTCGTCAAACATTAGACATAATAATATAATTGTGTTGACGAGAAGTAACGCGATCACGTTTTGTGGTCACAGGCTGACTGGCTCGGTGGTGCGCACCCTCCGTCGTCGAATCCGTGAGATAGAACATTGGATGGTGGAATAGTACTTCATCCACACGCACATTTTCGATATTTTGATCAATTCGTTTCGCCATGTCCCGTTAGTTTTCACTAACAATGTGTCTCTTTTACGAAACTTAAAAAAAACCTTACATTTCATGACATTTCATCTCTCTACACCTCCTTTCAACCTATTCTTGTATTACTAAGCTATAACAACAATGTATGTGTGTAATGATTTATGAAGATTGCTGTGACATATGACACTATTAAATAAATAATATATACATTTCCTTATTCAGGCAAACATAAGTTCTAATCACTAAATAAATTTTGTACGTAAAATAAATCAACAGTGAGTTAAAACCAATACTCAAATTATGGCGTTTAAATTTTCTCTTGTATACAGTTAGACATATTTATTTATGATTCAGTCAATTTAGGAAGTTCTGACAGATATTGTCCATACTTCTGTGCAACTTTCCTCTTGTCATTTGACACCTATTCGTGTTTTCCATATTGCTAAGGTGGTGCTGGATATCAAGCGGTAATCGACCTAATACACTCCGAGTATACAGTACACAATGAAGTATATAGTATACAGTATACAATACTCTTTATTGTACTCAATAAAGAACAGTCTATAACATTTACAAAGACAAACAAATATGGTACAAACGGCGGTCCTATCGCTAGTTACGATTTCTTACAGACAACCTTTAGATGGACAGATGCAATGGATTTGTGGATAGGGCTTTAGGGCAAGTTAATACTGTGCACGTATTAGCTAAGTGGCAACTAGTAGCGTTACTTACGTACGTTATAGTCTGTTAACTAATTATTAATCTTTTCGCTACCGTAGTCAGTAAAGTGAAAAAAAGTGCGTCCAAGAAAAATTACCAGAAGAAATACCTTCTATTAATTTTTTTTTTGACGCACTTTAATTAGCACATTTAGTTCAACCTCCGTTTTTCAGTTGGCAACTTCGGTGTGGTCCCTGAAACTTAAATGAATAACGCTGTTCTATAGGTACATCAGTTTTCAGCATATTTGAAGACCGGCTCCTCAAATTAGCTGGCCCTGGTATTTTGGTAATTTACGACAGTGAAAATAATTTATATTCAGTAGTTAGCGTTTCAGACCTCAACAGGAAAAAATTAAAGTAAATCCTTCACTTAGTTGTCGGTCCGTCGGACTGTTTATCAAAGTCTTGACAGAACATCAGGTGGACCGACGAAAAAGAGTTTATCACACGGAAAATAATGGAGAATTCTAAAGTCTAAAGTTTACGCCCCCTGGCAGAAATAAATAATAGTATCCAACAACGATCAACCGGGCCGTGGGCTTGTTTGCCACTTTGGATGCATCTGCATAAAAAAACACACATAAGTCGGAAGTGCTAAAGTGCGTAAAAATAGCAAGTACAAAGTAACGATCGCAAGTGTCCTAATTACGCGGTGATCCGCAACATTTACTCTATCATGATTCACTACTCGCTATCTCCCGACATATGAAGCGCGTTAAGCAGAGCAATTAAGTCCCTACATGTTTGTGTAAAATAGCAGACGACTCGACAAACTCACAGAGTTTGGCGAAACCGATACCTACCCGTACAAACTAAGCATTCGGCATTTCCCCTTGTCTTTATTATTCCGTGGGAAGATCGAATTTTGAATAGAAACCAGTCACAGATATTGCTGAGTCGTGTCTCGTGTAATTTAAGAATAGTCACAAGAAAGTATGATCCATAGTTAGGGCTGCCATCCGTCTGGGTTTCCCCGGACTTGCCCTAGTTTAGAGGGCGTGCGGGGAGCGTCCGGGAGGGGTTTTCAAAAAGTGTCCGGACACTCTGTGCCAGGGGCCCATTATAATTGTTATATGAATCGTTAATAAGCTAAAAATTTTAATGGAATCGCCGTTTTTTTAAGGTGTCCGGGAAAGAATCTATATTTCATCCATGTGTCCGGATTGATTTAAGTTTTTGTCCGACGTCAGCAATGTAGGTGATGGCAGGCCTGTCCATAGTCTATGGTCTATGATATGATCTTGATATGGTCTTGCATTATAAAAAAATTATTTACTTATGTTAATAAAATTCATTTAAAACACAAGATGGCACGATTCTCGAAACCACTGCTCATGCAATGTATCATTTTAATATGCTCATCTGAATAAAATTTTCTCCACCCTATAAGGGCGAAACCATGACGTTCTAACAGAAACCGGCACGTCCGGCACATTATACTTTGGACTATTATGCGTTTCAAATTAGAAGATCATACTGTCAAACCGCGCGCCATATTGCTTCGCAATTGACTTCCAACTTCACCAAGAAACGTACGGTTAGAAAAAAAATAAACAGGTATGGTGGTGTACGTGTAATATCTAGGTATGTAACAATAATAATAATAATAACTTCACATGCCTCACACACGGCCATCTGATCCCAAACTAGGCAGAGCCTGTACTACGGTAACCAGACTGCTGATAAACATACTTAAATATTTCTAAATACATACATATTATAGATAAATTACACCCAGACACAGAACAAATGATCATGCTCATCACACAGTTATTTGTCCTGGGTGGGAATCGAACCCACGACCTCTGGCTTAGCAGTCAGGGTCACTAACCACTAGACCAACAGACCAGTCGAATAGTCATTAATGATGAAAAATAAACTGTGAAGTATTGCGATTTTTGGTTAGGTCTGCTTACCAGAACTGTTTTATTGCGTTTCTATCATAGGTGGCTCCCGGACTCTTGAATCTAACACGGTTCCTTTTCTATTAATTATCCCAACAGTAAATAGGCATTACAAAATAACTAAAAACAAACGTAATATATATTTATAACACAAAAACACTTAACTATTGAATAACAACATATATTTCAAAATTACTCGGTAAGAATAAATTAAAAGATTGTAATTAATACGTAATGAATACGTATCTTAATAAATTATTAATTTATGTACTTATTATTTATAAATTAATTTTAAATCTCAAACAAAATATTTTTTAAGTAATTATATTTTGGTGCGATAGCAAGAACTACTTTTTGACAATTATTAAATGAAGTTGGGCTCCCTCGGTAGCGATTATCGGTAGCGATCTTCTCATTTGAAACGCATAGTATTATCATAAATGAGTATTTACTTATTCATTTGCCACACGCGTGTATGTGTGTTTCAAGTGAAGAAATAAGATCTTAGTACAAAACCATATTATAATGCAAATGTGGATGTGGGCGTTACTTTCATTCGGACAGGTGCTTCGCCTAGATACGAGACGAATCGTTTCCTCGTCGCGACGTGCAAGCGACTGTTAAGTGTGTAGAACTAAAAATTATAACGTTATCATTGCATCTTTCACTTATGATAATGACGTCATCGTCTCTAGTCACCTCCGTTGTTTTCCTACTTTAAACACCTTTTTCTTTTCTTTTTGTACGTGTGGAAACCCCTTCCGTCACCCCGCCGAGGTTTTCAGTGGGGCGGTGTGTCGGAATCGTACCATCTAAAACCACACGGTGTGCCGTACTGCGCCTTAAATAGGAGGGATCCGGGAACAGCTTTTATTAAAACATTAAACACCTGAGTAATACTTAAAGGTTTTTAACTAGGGGTCGCCCATTAATTAAGTACGTGAGTTTGAAATACGAACTGCCCAATAATCTCATCATCTCTTTTTAACTAAGAAGTCACAATTGAAAATCTCAGGCCAACTTTGAATAACAGCTATTAGTAATTAATTCATAATAAATTTTAATTTTATTAAATACTAAATTGATTGTTAGGTAAACCATATACCTACTTAATGCTTGGGTTATCAATATATTCTATAAAAATACAAGTCGGTACCTACCCAGGTACCAATGCCCTGACGGTGATGGGGTAGAACGCCCTTAATGACTTCCCTTTAACATTTAGCTCAGTAGCTCTTCTAAAATATGCAATGAATTTTAACTGACAAGCCAATAAGCAACGATATCTATGTGAAACATAATAATTTAATAGAAATAAGCCACATACTGTCATAATGGGAAGAGATTGGTGTCCAGAAGTGTCATCAAGTAACGGATTCGTTTAAGTTAAACATTGGAAAATGAAGATTTGAAAGATGGATAATTTTTTATTTTGTCATAGACAAAACTTTCTTTCTTTTCCAATTAATTCATGGCATTGATTTCAGTAAGAGAGGTTAGCCGGCCTACACTAGAATTGATAGATTTTAAAAACGTTCGAAAACATTACGAAAAAAGTCAGTTCTCATCGTCCGCGCCTTTTCCCAACTAAGTTGGGGTCGGCTTTCATTCTAACTACGATACGAACTTCGGTATTTTTCGTGAAGCCACTGCCATCAGACCTCCACAACCCAAGTACTAGGCGATATCGAAGTTCTGTAGTTAAGCCAGGTTGTCGGACTTTTTAAGGCTCCAACTACCCGTAACGAATGCCACAGATGTTCGTACGGCAACTGGGACGGACGGCTTAACGTGCTCTCCGAGGCAAAAAGGGTCACTCATCACAAGACTCACCTGGCTAGTATTACTTAACCTTGTAATGTCTTAACCTAATCGGTTACCACTTAGCCACGAGCCCCTCTTGTGAAAAAGTCAGTATGTTTTTAAAATACTCGCCTTAATGTTGTACGGTTTTTTTTTTCAGACGACATGGACTGTAGGTCTATGCGTCGGGCTCGACTACGCGTCTGCGTGCGCGCGGCCCAACAGGTCGAGCCGAGGGCGGGCGCTGCCTAACGTGCCCTGTGACTTGGGCAAACACAACTATTGCACTACACCGGGGAACAACTATCCCTGGCATGCGATCAGGAGATTTATTAGAGAAAACCAGGTGAGACAAATATGTTATAATTTTAGTAATGTTATGGTTGAGCGCACAAAAACTAGTTCAGTAGTTATTTGAAGATGTGGTACTGGTAATATCGAACTGAATAAATAATATTAACCAGGGATATATCACACAGCGCTATCTAGATCTAAACTGCGCAGAGCTTGGCCCTTGGGTTCTAGACTCATACACATAGTTAGGGAACGTACACATACTACGTGATCGGTTCTGAGAGGGAGGGGGGTCTTCACAATACCACGCTTGGTCACGGGGGGGGGGGGGGCTTAGGCTTTCGTCACGCACGTAGTCAATCCTCTAGCGAAATCTCGTGCTTTTTCAAGCTATATTCAAATATGGCGCGTTGCGTTTAGCGCTTTTTAAACTCAAAGGCAACAAGCAAGCGTTTAGCGCTTTTTAACTTTCTGTCGTCAAGAAATTATTTAAAACCATATTTATAAATTACTACGTAAAAACTAGAGGGGAAGGGGGGGTCTTGGCATATATATACTACGGGTGGTCACCCAGGGGGAGGGTGTAAAAATAATTTAAAAAATGGGTCACGTAGTATGGGTACGTTCCCTTAGATACATTTTATTAAATACATACACATATTATGCTTAGAACACCCAGACCTATGCAAAATTATAGCCATATTTATGCCTATAAATCTTTGCACTGAGTAGGAATAGAACCCCCGACCCCTGACTTGCAGTCGCATGCTCTATACATCAGAAGAGGTAGAGTGCAACAGATTTCAGGTCGTATTTGAGCCGCCTGACTTGGATAGTCGTTTATAAACGGTTTTATTTAGCTTGCCTTGTTTGCGTCTTGTATGGGTTAAATCAAGTAATTGAAACTTTATACACAACTTTAGCTCTGATGACAATACAATTATATGTGTATTCAGTATCATTGTAGATCCAAGATGGCCGCCGCCACAAAATGTCGGATTACATATTTTTTCAATCCCTTCAATATGGATGTCAAACGAAAAGGCTTGACTTGTAGAATACACACCACCATAAAAAAATCCATATATCCTATTAGGTATATATACTCCTATTACGCTACAGGGTCATATAGATAACTAGAGAGACGCGTGGTGGTCGAATTTCGACCATGGTTTTTTTAGAGGCCAGTACAACTGACAGTAGAGCTGTCATTGTAAAGACTTACTTACCATGACAGGTAATCATATATACTAGACGCGTGTAATTTCATTAAGACATTTTCACGTATTTTTTAAAGTTGTAAGACATATTGTTTAAAAATTTTAGCACTTTTTCTATATATAAACTGTAAATATTCCAAAATTCACGTCACTGCGTTCGCGAAATTTTCTTAAAAAGGGGTACAAAGAAATACGTATATATAGATAAGTAGAGAAGTACAACTCAAAACTCTAGGATGACCAGTTTCGTGATGAGTATTCTACTACAACGGCAGGGATCACGGGTTCGATTCTCACGCATATATAAATATTAGAGATGCGCCGAATAGTGGTTTCACCGAATAACCGAATACCGAATATTATTCGGTTTAACTTTTACCGAACCGGATATTCGGCCGAATTATTCGGTTTACCATTACATTGTTTTGCCGCGTATAAATGTTGATTTAAAGTTTAAAAATAAATATTGTTTTGAGGTTTAAATTAAATGTTGATTTAAGGTTTAAAATAAATGTTGACTATACCAACAATAGGTTAAGAAATAAATATATTTTCTTTGAACTATAATATAACATAAATCTTACATAAGAAGCCTTGTCTTTTAGTCCTACACCTTGGCTACATGAGCCAAGAAAATAGAAAAGCTTAAACCGAATATATTCGGCAAGAAAACCGAATAATTCGGCCGAATACAAATAGTGAAAAAGATGCCAAATACGCCGAATACCGAATACCAAACGAATATTCGGCGCATCTCTAATAAATATATTAGTGTAGGTACTTAAGAAATTCCAAAAGAATATTTTAAAAGGCTTTGAAAATTATTCAGACCCTTATTTGTTTCAGGGTCTCATGAAAAGAATGTACGGCGAGGAACGACAAATTTCAATAATAAAAGCGGAATTAGAAAATTTTATAGAAGATGATGACATCAATGGTAAAACACCAAATTTTGAAGAAGACATCATCAAAACCAAAATGATGTACACCAAGATGAGTAAAGGACGTGCCATGAGAGACAAACCACATTTCAGGCCTATCAATAGCGAGAAAAACAAAAAATTGGACAATGACACGTTGAAAGTAAAACCACTAGAAACATCTCAAACAAAAGACAACAACACAGACACCAACAACAAAACAGAAATAAGCAACGAAACGGTAAATGAAAAAGGTATATCTTATAAAACAAAACTTGAAAGCATTGCCAACATAGAAATAAACAATTTAGACCCTGCCGTTATTACTTTAGAAGCTGTTATCAAACAAAGTATTGAGACTAATAGCATATATCCAAAGTATTCGGGTAACACTAAAATTGAGGCTGTTAATGATTTGAAAAATAATACAGATTCAAATTCAACAACTACAGAAAATATTAATACTGCAGAGACCACCACTGATGGATATGACTCAACCACTGAAGCTGGGAAAGACGCGTGGCGACCAATGAACGTTGACACCTCAACGTTACCCCCGACTCTTCTGTTCTCTGAGCATGAGAAGGTCAAGATAGACAGGATAGATACAAAAGTGACGGAAAAAAAAGAGGAGTTTTATCCTAAGCCTGCGCAGCATCAAGATACTGTGAGGCCAGCTGTTATAAAATTAAGAGGAGCGTAAGTTCTGATTCTATATTTTTTTAGGTATAATCAAAACCTGCTACCGTTTTATTACCCGACTGACTATTTTCGGATATGTATCAATTATAACATTTATAGTTTCGTTAACGTACTTTAGTTAAAGTAAGTTTTATTTTTATAAAACCCAAACGGCGGCCGTAAAGGCGCAATGGCGATAGAGATGAAAAATTTTGGCACATCACTAAACTGATCTTTCCCTAAGTCTACGTACTTATGGTACTACGTAAGATGATTTTTCATACAACTCAACAACAATTTTAATCAACAATCTAAATTACAAACTGAATTAAAAAGTCATTAATAAAAATAAAATCAAGAAATGAAAAACCCGACTGTGTAAAAGCGAACTATAGAAAACACCCAATCAAATATGATAAATCATTGCAGTCGTAGTACCTCCGTATTTCTTACAAGTAATAAGATGCAACGTTATTATAGTTTGACATTAATTATTACATTCAGTGATATTAACCATTTTACGATATTCTAACATTTAGCGATTTCAAGTTCATTACAAAAGCAATTTTGTCCCGCCATTGATGACCCATTGTAACCACTAATATGTGAGTAGTTTCGTGCCTAAGTTAAACATTTAACAGGCAAATGGATGTATAACTAGCACCTGTTCTCAAATGAAAAACAAATAAATTGAAAATTGGATCGTGATCAGCTGCCGATAAGGAAGTGCCTTGGTTCTCTTGCGGGATAGGGGTATAACCGGGTACTATCGTTTCTGTCCTTTTCTGTCTGTCAATTTATAACTTTTGCATGTGTATTTTATAAATTTACCAGTACTGTATATATAGACAATATCTAACCCGTTTAAAAACTTTTACTCTGTTTTATGTTCATCGTTACTATTCCAGAAACGCCTGCGAGTCCAAAGAACAGATAGCGGCACCGTTCTGGGCAAACAGCACACGCGGCGAGCTTCTGGCGCTACTCAACATGTACCCATATGAGCAGTACATACACCTGGAGACCTGCGTGCATGAGCGGAAACAGATGTACTGTCGAGAAGGTTGCAGGTAACATAATAACTTAGAAGATAAACTATGGAGAGTGGAGTTACGGAGCACCATCTTGTATGGCGGCTAAGCCGAAAAAGTGTCTAGCTGAAAGCAGTAAAGTTTGGTTCAATTACCAACCGGAATGGCGCTAGTATAGGCAATAGATATGATATGAACTATGTAATTATAGGTGAAGTGAAGTGCACTGAGTTAAAATATTTAATGTTTTTGGCTACTAGATTATTTGATTTAAAAGTGCGCCATTACAATGCGGAAGTTTCTCCTTCTTTGTTTCTACAAACTCCAGCTACGGTAGCGCCATCTAAGTAAATCCACAGTTTTGACGAACACTCTTTCATATACTCCTTACTTCTACCCTCGATAAGAGATATGGCAACACTTTAGACTTCTACGAATTGCAATAAATCTAATCATAACTGGCAATCCAAAGTTCCTCAATTAGTAAGAGCTAATCAAGATTTTAGTAGTGGTACTTACTATGGCGTTGGAATTTTGATTGGTTTTGCGATCAAGATTTGCGGATTGAACCACACCCAGTAGGTACTCTACCAACGTGAAGCCACTCCTAATACAAGCATGTGTACAAGCACAATAGTAATATGTGTATTTTAACACACAAAAAAACAGTTTTCCTACTAGAACTCTCAGTAAACCTAAATGATAAAAGTGTAATTTCATTTGTTTCGTGACACATTGTCTCCCCTCTGGACTGTTCAAAAGCAAAATGTGTGCATTGCTGTTTATTTAAATTTGAAAAAATTGGAAACAACTCCACAACTACCTTTCAGCAAATCCAAATAGTCAAGTAACAAAGTTCTAATCCAATCACAGAAGGATAGACTTGTCAGGGTTGCAATAACCATAACCACGACTTTTCTGTGTTTATTTCCAAATTGACAACTTTGTCCACGAAAGTCGTAAGATGCCATCTTTCTCGACCTGTTTAGAGATGTACATCTAGTCGAGGAAACTCATATTATGAGGAGAAAGATTGTTTAACTTATTTTTTAATTCACTTTTCCAATATGGCCACACGTTTCTGCAAAATGTTTTCAGTATATTCGTCAGATGTCAGAGTTCAAAAATCGATCATTATAGGTACGTAAAATAATATGTAATCAATTTTTCATCTTTTAGATGTGAACAACAATTCCGTCTCCACCGTCTACTAGCCTACGATCCCCGAAACGAGTGCCGGGGCATCTTCGCAGAATGGTTCAAGTTCCCTTCCTGCTGCGTCTGCAAGTGTTACGACGTGCCTCTCGAGTTCCGTGCTCGCTCCCCCCGAATATTACATCCGCAGTACGATGAAGACGTGAAGAGAGTCATATATGAGGACGTAGCGAGAGATTGGTACTCAATGTCTATCTACGATGATGAAGAAGATTTGTTTTAGTAAGTATGTTTCATTTTAAAAATGAAAAATAAACTATTTTGCCAAAAATAAATCGGGGAATAATAATCATGCCCTGGCAACTCGGGAACAAATTTTTATTTTTTTAAAAGAGCTATCTTCACCTGATACATAAAACTGATATTCTAGGTTACCATACTTTACCGTCACACATTTAAGGTATTTTTTATAACTTGTCAAGTTTGTATATTAATTTCACCAGGCTTGCCATTCTTAATAATTCCGTGATTAATATTAAGTAAAAAAAGTTTAAAACTTTTATTCATTTATATTTAAAATAATAAATCATTGTTTCGAAATAAAATAAATTATTACTCGAGACCATAAAGTAGTTAACCAGTATAACACACTGGCAACTCTGGTCTCTGTCTAAATGTCAAATGTCAGAAAAAAAATCGCCGGTTTGTTATATATTAAATAGATCTATTTTTTCAAGATGGACGAATAGACGTCCATTTTTTACATTTTTGTTATTTAACTTGTATAATTATAAAACACTTGACATTGGCGGAATTCCTGCGCTGATTCTTGCACGGGATAGAGTCCATAATAAAATAATATATAAATATATTAAATAATTTAAATTATTTCTTGTTTGTAATAAAAGTTATAAGATTTATTGTAATAGTCATGTATTTTTCGTTATGAATTGGCGCAAATAAGTGAACAATGTTCTCACAGTCAAAAGGAGTTCTATATTTTATAAAAATGTATGTGATGACAGTGACAGTTCCTATATGCTTCAAAACCTTAAATAGTCTTGTAAATGAAATTATAATATGTTATTAAAAAACTAATTAAAGTAGACTTTTGTGTTATTTATTCCGTTCTCATAATTATACATTATAGCTATAGCTTTAGTAATAATAAACTTTTACACTTTTTCCACCTGTAGTCAGCGCCTCTATAGGTGAAGTAGGGAACTAAAGTTCCCGTGCTTTGCGGTCAGAGGCGCTGACCTACACAAAACGAGTTGCCCGTCTATTTCAGTATAATATATTTTAGTTTATGATAATAATCGGGGATTTTCCGATTATTTTATAATATGTAGTCTATCTTTTTAATATATGCTATCACCCATATAGTTATCTGTGTATGCTATGAATTAAGTTGATTGTCACATAAATATGACCGTCGCCAAGAGTCCAACGTTGCCATAGTGAAAAAGAGTTTTTAATCGAAGTTCAGAGGACATACTCTTTTATAATGTTAAAAAAATACAGTCAAAACCGAAGTCCCAATCGAAGTCTCCCCCACACAGCAAACAATATTAGGTATTCAGTGTAAGTCCATTCCGGCATTAATACTTAAGTATGTATTTGTTAGTCCATAACGCGCCGATTCACTGAACTATCACATCTACCTAAAGAGTAGCTGATGTGAATAAAAAATAAATGTAACTACATTTTTTTTATAATGTAATTAGTTCCGAAAGTTATGTCTATCGCTCAAAGAGTTATAAAAGGCTCTTTTGTCTCAAAAATTCACCATTTAGTAAACAATTGAATAGTTACATAATTTCTTTGCGTATCGTTTTAATTTTATTATTATTTAATTACCTTTCTATAATTAAATTCGCTTTTAAAAGTTTTAACGTAAATCCTATCACCTTTGACAATAATGTAGGTATCTTTGTCGATGCAATGATGATATTATGAGCGGCTCACTGGGGCGGCTGCGGCTGTACCTCACCCAAGGTCAATAACACTTACTGACTGAAAAAAATGTACAGTCAGCGACTAATATCGTGATATAAATGTGTGTGTGCTTTCACTTCTGACAAGCATTTTTGTTTCAGGACTACTTGCATCAGACTGATAAAGAATGACCAGTTTATTAACGAATTAAGCCCACCTGGATGTATTTTAGAAACATTTTTACAATCTATGGTAAATATTTAAATTATTGTTGTGCCCATAATAAGTTTTACTACCTATACATTGTAATTTATTTGTAAATCTCACACGCCCGTTAAATACTTATTTTAATTGTTATTTTTCTCCATAGTTTAGTAGTAAAATGTAAATAAATATATTGTATATGTTAATAAATTACTTTTATAAAATATAACACTTATTTTGTAAGGCTAGTGAAATGTTGTAAAAAATGTTAACATGATATTAAACGTTGTTAAATAATAAAAAATATATTTAATTACAAAGTTGTATTTTTTCGTTGTAACATAATTGGTTCAGTTTAATGACCTGCCTAAAGGGACCTGCGGCAAATTGAGGCGCAAAAGAAATAAATATTACTGTTCTGTCTGGAAAAATACGCTGAGATGGCCGCTGTGTTGTGAATGATCAGTGGATGTCCATCCTACAGAAGACATACAGGGGTAGGCAAAAGTGTATAAAACATCCAGATTTTGCCAACTATCCTTTGATCAAACTAGCGTAATACAGTCAGTATAGGGCAAGCCGGGAATATTGGGAATTTTGGGAATACACAATGCAAAAGTCCGATCATCATAAAAATGCGAGATTAATGACTCATTAGTTTGATTTGGCACTACGCAACGTAAACGTTACATACGTAGGTATTATTTTTGTGCAGTTTGGTGAATGACCTTAAACGTTCGTTGCCGTCAAGACCATCTGATTGCATAAAATGTTTAAATGTTGTTTGATTGATTATGTTAGATCTTGTTTTGCTTTTAATAAAAAATCAAAGGTTTTGAACGCTATTGCCCATCCGTTTGTCCTTCTCCGTCCCCACCACCCCTAAATGTCATCAGGGCATCTGGCTCGCGCTTGGTGAATGAAAGATTGTACGCTACCGTTAGTATGCACAATACTCGCACGCTAATTCGACGTCGAAGTGATGTGTTGTCAATAATAAATTTACCCATAAAAATATTACGTTACAAGACCCACCAAGGCCACAAGACTGTCATAGAATTAACAAAACGTTAGAAAAATGACGCGGTCGCTGGTTGACACTCGATTAAAGACAGAAATGAATAACAAACACAATTTACGCCAGATACGGGCGCACGCGCCACGCCTTCTAAACAAATCTCCCTTGATCTGTGGCAGCAACCCATATTTTATAATTTTAATTATAATAAAAATAAAATCGAAATAAATACAATTTAAACATTGACAACACGATAACAGATCTAAAAAGTTTCTTTTTTTAACTACAGTGTGGCCCTCGTGTCGATTTGTGCTGCCACCTACAGTTTGTGCACGTTCCACACGTTGCATATCAGCGTATTACGTTTATTATTTTCAGCTAGTAAAATAATATTTAATCAAAAAGGGTCCAATCTAGGTCCAATGCTACTTTTTTGTCTAAATCACAACAAAAAGGTAAAACTGACAAAATAATGAAAGATGCAACGTAACGTGGGAGAGCCATGCTTCGGCACGTTTGGGCCGGTTTGACTCCGCTCGATACCACAGCCTCACAGAAAACCGGCGGTGAAGCAATGATTATATTGCCTGTCGCCGCGTGAGTGAGGTTACCGGAGGCCCTACCCCTTCTACGCGGATACCGCACCGTGTCGACGGAAGCGGCGTGCGCGTTGGCCGGGACACCCCCGTGGGATTTGGAGGCGGAAGTGCTCGCTGAAGTATATCAGCGAACGGCTGAGTTCCGGGCGGGAAGCGGCAGTCGGCCCCCGCCCGAAGAGGTACACGAATGGCGTGAGGCCGCTCGCCGAGCCACCATGGCTCGTTGGTCGTCCCGGCTGGAGGCTCCACGTGCTGGGTTTGCCGCCGTGGAGGCGCTCCAGCCGGTCATCGTCGAGTGGGCAGGGCTACAGCACGGGACCCTTTCCTTCCGACTGACGCAGGTCCTTTCCGGGCACGGCTGCTTCGGGAAGTACCTGCACTCGGTCGCTAGGAGGGAACTGAGTCCCGCCTGTCACCACTGCGACTGCAGTGAGGACTCGGCTCAGCACACGCCGTCGGTTTGCTCCGCCTGGGCGACTCAGCGTCGGGCCCTCACTGCAGTCATCCGAGGGGATCTCTCCCTAACGGCCGTCATACGCTCCATGGCCGGTAGCGACAGGAATTTTACCGCGGTATAGTGGCCCCCCGCGAGGAGGCGGCGTCCGCGTGTGCCTGGACGTCGCTTAATTGAGAGGTTTTTTACCCGAAGTTGGTGCCCGCGCTTTGCGGGCAGGTGCTAGGAGGGTTCCGGATGTCTTAATAAAAGCTGTTCCCGGATCCCTCCTACTTAAGGCGCAGTACGGCACACCGTGTGGTTTTAGTCGGTTCGATTCCGACACACCGCCCCGCCGAAAACCCCGGTGGGGTGACGGCCCGAGGGGGTTTCCACACAAAAGGCCCTAACCCTTCCCTTTCCCCTATTCCCGTCCTTCCCCTCTCCTCCCCTCTAATGCCCCTCTCCCCTCTTCCCACTCTCCCCCACTTCCCCCACTCCCACCTTAAAGGGCGGCAACGCACTTGTGACTTTTGAGTTACAGGTGCCCATGGGCGGCGGTAGTTGCTGACCCGGCTACTCGTTTGCCCCATAAACCATAAAAAAAAAATTGGCAGTCATGGGACTGCCGACAGAAGTGAAACCTTAAACGAAACGACGAACTTAAAACGTCACATTAACAGGTTGGTGATATCTCTCTCTCTCTCCCTCCCCTAGTCCCAGTCCCGGTCCCTGACCCTGTACATGTAAATATAAGAAATTCGCCTCCGTCTTACGAATTTTCAATCGCCATAAAGTTTTTTTTGAATATAAAGAAGTTTTAACTTCAAAAATACAAAAACATTTTATTACTTGGTTACTCTTCAATTAAAACAAATTCCAAAAAGTTAAAATAGGGAAACAAAGAGAAAATACTGCTTGAACTTTAAACTTAATTACCTCAAAAGTAACTCTGTGTTGGTTGGATACTTTTCGTTGAACGACGGCCAATTTTCCATAATCTATAAGCGGTTGTTTTTGAAGTTATACTTCTTTTGGCGCGTTATGGAAAAATGATGAGAGTAAATTTTTACGATGCGCGATACGACGCACACCGTCACGAAAAAGCGACACCCTAGTTAGCTAATCAACATTTTAGTTTTCAAAAAGTTACCAACTTCACGATAGTGATAAAAATGGTTTTTACATATTACTTTGAGTACGTTTTTAAAATTTGAGGTTAGTTAACGGTATATATTATTTATTATGAAATTTATATAAACTTTGTTTCACTAGATAAAAGTATAACTTCTTACGTGCGTACGCATAAGTACACACTATAAACACGGAATACATAATATTATGCTTTAAACTTAATATTCTAACCTTTATGGTACACACACACTTTTTTTTTGTAAGTGCTAAGTTTTAAGTAAGTAATGTGTCGTTCTATAAACAACATTTCAGTTGAGTTTTAAGCGGCAACATTGGAAACACAACATCATCCAAGCTTGTCAACGGAATCTTGTCTATGCCCTGCAACCAACGGTAGCGACGTTTTCATTTTTCAATTGTTCAGTTTATGTTTACTTGATTTTAAATATCCTACTGTGATTAGTGTAAGTAGATGTGGACTAGTCTGTAGTTTTAGTTGTAAAATAAAATCTATAATTATGGCTGGAAGAGTAAAAAAGGCGGCACCAAAGAAAAAAGGAGCTGGTTATAAAATGCCAGATCCCATACCGATTGGTGAAATTATTAAAGATACTCTCTTCAAAAAAGAGTGGCGAATAGGTCCATCTATAGGAGTTGGAGGCTTTGGAGAAATATATTCTGCTTGCGATAACACTACCAAGTCAAAAGCAGACTATCCGTACGCCATAAAAATCGTAAGTTAACATGCAATAGGTACAATGTTTGATTTCACGAGTACTATTACTGAACATTTTAATTTGTCTTCAGGAACCGTCGGAAAACGGCCCATTATTTGTAGAAAATAACTTTTACATAAGAAATGCGAATAAAGATGATAGTAAGTACATATAACAACTATTAATTTGTCATATTTAAAATTATAATAACCTGTTCTAATTCCTATCAGGAAATTATCATTGTCGGTTTCTTGATAGAAGATATAAATACTTTAACACTTGTGGCCTTATCAAATGATGTTTATCTATGTTTAGTGCTTTTTGATTAGTATGAGCACTTGTTTCACTCACATCTGTTAACTAAATATTTGATAACACCCTTATTGTGCCTTTTGTGGTGTAAATCATTTCCTGAGCTTGTACTATGGGCTTTATAACATGGATAAATAGACATTTTTTTTTGTAAATAAATACATATAAACATAAAAACACTTTACACTGAGCGGGAATGCAGCAACAGAGGTCGTCAAATGGTCTCACAAGTGCCATGTTTAAATGTATAAAATCTAAATACATAGTATAGTACATACAATTAATTGATATCTGTATAAATTTATGGTTTATTTCAAATGAATGACATTAAAATGGCTATAAATAAACTCAAGGAAAAATATTGTTGTGCTCATGTGAACATATATTCACTTGTAGTATTAATTCATGAATATGAGGTATTGCACTGCTATAACATAGTGCCTAATAAAAATAATATTCTATGTACACACATAATTAATGTTCAAAATGTATAAAACATTTTGAAATGAAGAACATTTTCCAATTTCAAATCTTGAAGGTTATTTAAATGAGTTGTGAAAGTTGAAACAAGATTTTGATCGACTTATTGACAATCCATTTTCTAAAAATATCTCTTAACAAATGAAATATATCACTTTTTTTGGTATAATATTGTTGTCTATAAGCCTGCTTGTATGTTCCCTCTAACTAAGCAAGATACTTGCAGTGGTTCCACCACAGAAGCTCACCATAGGTTTGGGTTATAACTCACAACTACAATCACAAGGTCCAGAAGATTGTGTATTGATTACCATTGGGTACACATACATGTCCATTGGGGCATGCAGTTATGGCTGCCTATTAAGCAATTGAACAGATACTGTCATTAAATTCTATTCATAATTATTGATAGTAGTTTAATTATATGCGTTCATCTGAAGCAGGAGTTTATAAATATGCCATAAAGTGTAATTTATATTTCATACTTTCCTTATTTCAGTTGCTCAATTTATGAAAAGCAAAAAGCTGTCAAGTCTTGGCATGCCCCTTTATTTTGGCAGAGGAACTCATGAGTGTAAAGGTGTTACATACAGATACCTTGTGTTGGAGAAATATGGAAAAGATGTGTGGAGTCTCTTTAATAATGCTGGAAAATCATTCTTGCCAACTACTGTCTTCCAATTAGGTTTACAAATGGTAAGTTTTACACAAAAAGCTACACTAGTAATTCAACAAGCATTCATTCAATATCTTATCCATTTTCCTTTTGCAGCTTCTCAATTTGAAGAAGAGTTAGCTGAGCTTAAACATTTTTGAAACTAACCTTTAAGACTCGTCATCATCTGCTTGACCTTACTGAGAACAGACACAGTCTATTTTTCGCCTGCCTTAGGCTAGGCGCGCAATACAAGCTTTTGACGCGTGGCGAAACGCCGCAAGAGTTGTAGCTTGTTACAAACTTGTTGACACTGTGGCAATTATGCAGTCAAGACTAAGCCTGACTACTATTTAAATAATAATAAAGTTTATATTGACCCAAGTTTCAGATTACTTAAAATAAATTTTGGATGTGTATAGCTCTTATTAATGAAATATGACTTCATTTTATAGAAAATCTGTTCCTCTTTTGTCATGTCATTCATGACTTAAAATTATGTACTCAATTGTTGAAACTATGCAGGGTACTCATATGAAAAAAGTTTAAACTCAGTTTGTTTTCGGCTACATGCAGTTTTTATGACATAATCTTGTTCACCCCAAGGTGGTATCTATTTTCACATCTTATTCATTGCTACATTACACACAAATAGTTTCCCCTGGTATATTCAGCTGCATCTATTTTGTAAACTCATTTATTCATTCCATTGTTTCGTAATTTAAGTGAAACATACATCATATTGTTGTTTTTTACTTAACTATTTTAATCTGTGCCCAGAATACAGAGAAAAACAGTTGAACTTTCTTTTGTTTTCAATAGCATTGGTGTTCATAGAATATTTTCAAAAACAAATTTTACACACAGGCCACAGCCAGACCTCCTCTGACATACACCTAACCTCTTTCTTGTCTCAAGCAATTTTGTTAGTTTTAGCTGATATTTCTGATGTATTAAGTTTTATGTGATAGATGAATGTAAGTAAGAATTTTCATTTTACTTTCAATCTTAAATTTCAGTTAGATGTCCTAGAATACATCCACAGCCGAGGTTACGTACATGCCGATATAAAAGGTGCTAACATGCTGTTAGGTCTCAAGAAAGGCTCTGAAAACCAGGTGTACCTGGTGGACTTTGGCTTGGCTACCCGAATTAGGGAGGACCAGCCCTTCACTCCCAACCCCAAGTGTGCACACAATGGCACTATTGAGTATACAAGTAGAGATGCACACTTAGGAGGTGAGACACTTTTGTATTATTTTTATTCAACTATGTTGCGATAGAGGTAGATGCTATTAGACAATAGTTGCCAGCAAACATAGCTGGCTTCGCATGAACTATAGCTACGCTTAAAAATCGCATAGGCACCATACCAATGCCATTTTGCTGCAGAAATGCCTAGTATTACTGTATTAACAATAATGTTGGTTATGTAACCTATCTATAAGTATGTAATGGCCTACTTCAGAATGTTCAAGTGATCTAGCATTATCTTTGTTCTTATAAGTAAATATAAAATGTCTAAGGAATGTTACAGTTTTACAAAATTAAGTGCAAAAACTTTTCTTCAATAGAAACATACTAAATCAAGAAACATCTACATCAGCTTACCTGTCAATAAAGGTTTCTGCTATCACAAAACATATTGATTTAGGTTATTCCTTCTCACATTCTATGCCAGGAGACGGAAGGTAAAACTGATGCATTGAAAGTGTAGGGTTAATAAAGTGAACAGTTGTGCCTGACAAACATCTCACAAATCTCTTTCTTTTAAGAGCCCACAATGCGTGGAGATCTCGAGATCTTGGGCTACAACATGCTGCACTGGCTCATTGGCGAGTTGCCTTGGGAAAAGGCGCTCAAGACACCACAGGCCGTGCAGACATTGAAGGAGAATTTCATGAAAGATGTCCGGAAAAATGTTTCAAAGTACAGTAATGTGCCAGGTGAGTACTGATTTTTAGTAAAATGAAAATATTATTTTGTTTATTGTTGTTTTTCACAATTTGTTTTGAAATTACGAAAGTATGTACATAACTTGTGAAACGAGAATTGGCTATGTGTTGAAGTTGTTTTTTTTACACCTGAAGTAATATAGTTATAATATATAATAAAATATAGTTTCCAAGGCTTAAGGAGGTTAAAAAAACTAGTTAAATTTTTTAACGCAGTTGGTACCAAGTTCGAATAAGATTACCAACTGCATGCTGTATGGTCAGTCAACAACTGCATGCTGTTTTTTCAGTCAACAACTGCATGCTGTTTGACCAGTCAACTATCTAAAAAAACGCATTTAACAGCACACTGGTGAATCTAAAATGTATCGAGCTCCGAGAGTCAATTTATCTTGAAACCAGAGTGTAAAGTATCATAAACCAGCTTTTACATCAAATTAACGTCTATTAAGATTAGCTTTTTTATTAGTGTATAGTAAAGGTGCCCTAAAATTTGTGTAGAAAATATCTATCTTTGTAGGGCTTATAAGGCATATTTCTTTTCATGTCAATAACTGCTTACGAACATATTTAAAAATAAATATACGTATAATAATTACCTTAAAAATATTCACTAATGCAACCTTAAAATTAATGTAAGTAGGAAAATAGTATCCTAAAATTATACAATTACACTTCATGCTACACTATACATAATTAAATATAATAAATATACTAAGCCGGCTTAAAATACGGCGTAACGTATGACCTAAACTGTCTACATATTCTTATTTTCAGACGCCTTAATCAAATTCCTCGAGTACATCAATTCTATGAAACCGAAAGCCATTCCTGACTACGCAAAGTGCCGTAAGGTATTAGAGGAATACCTCAAAAAGCAAGGTGTAAAGAGCACTACGAAACTAGACTTCTCTAATTCTAAGAAATTGTCTAAAGCTAAAACACACATATCGGAAGATGTAGACATATCCGATAATGAAGCAGTCAAAGAGGTGAAGAACGGAGGTGTGCCCAAGAAACGCTCACGAAAGGCCAAAGTTATTTCTGAAGTAGACACAGAAAACAAACAACCAGAAACACAAAAAGAAACCAAGAAAAGCAGCAAAAGGAAATCTTCTGAACCCGTCGTACTGGTTAATGTTAAGAAGACCAGATTAAAACCCAGTGCTACACCACCGGCAAAGAAGAATCATACAAATACCGCTACACAAACATCCATAGAGAAACAAATACGACGTTCTCCAAGAGTGCAAACTTCTCGCCATGTGTCATTTGACAGTCCCATTAGTGAAATTGTTGGCAATAAAAATGGAGATTCAATCAACTCTAGCGGAGACATCTTTGATGATTCCTTCACAATCAAGGAGGTTAAGGTTAAGCCTAGGAGGAAGTTATTATCTAAGAAGGAAGAAGAGATTACAGTTGAGAGGGTAATTAAGAAAAAAGTGAGTGTGAAGAAGCCTAAATCATGGAAAGATTCGGCGACTATAGTGAATGGTCGGTCACCGCCGACGTAAACGTGAGAAATGCAATTATGACCTATCATTAATACCGTACAATGTGTGTATGTATGTGAGAACGAGTTTTTGAAATACACATTAATTTTGATTCCATTTTGTATACTGTTTCTAAACCGATGATAAACGTACAAATTATTCCGACTTTAGTTAATACACAATAGTGCCATTAATAATAAAATTAAACTAGCTTTAACTCAATTGTTATTAATGTTAGTGTGATCGCGTACTTGTAACGGAAATAATAGTCCAATGGCCAGGCCAGGTTTTACCTACACTATCTGACGTCAATGCTTTAGACTTCTCAATTTACCAATCAACTACTAGTAAGAAAACATATAAAAATATACTAGCTTTTTCCCGCGGCTTCGCTCGCGGTATAATTGTTTTTCCATCTCTCAGGAACAGTACTTTTTTCTGGATGAAAGGCAACGCTTACGTTTTATTGCTAACAACAGTCGCCCAACTTTCGTGTCCCTCGACAGTCACCCGACTTTCGTGTCTCTCGACACCTTTTGATTAATGAGCACGTGTGTTGCTTTATGTTCCGCGAAACACTTAGTCTTCGGGTGAGATGTCAATGACAACTGGGTAGTGTGAAATGTCGAGCGATAATGTCCCATATAGTCGAGAGGTACGTCACCTCGTGAAAATCGGGCGATGTGTCCGCTACATGTCCCATTACGTTTACTTTTTGGTTTACACGACACCACCATTGGTCCCTATTTATATCTACCTACTCAAATGACCAGTCTACAAGCTTGACTAGCCATACAAAACTAGAACATTTTATATTGAAGGCACCTGCAACATGAAATTTATTGTAAGAGTACGCGAAAGCTCTTCATATGGTGCAAAGACAATACCGCTTTAATATTTAACTCTTATAAGTTAGATTTTATTCACAACGCAAGTCAAGTTTTGAGATACTTAAAAGATGACAAATAGGAGTTAATTAATTAGGTAGTTGCTTTATATTCCTTACAAGAGGTGGAACATACTTGTCCTAATTACTGTAAGGCTAAAGCCTTAAATGGTAAGATAAATGGCAGGCGGCCGCCGCCCAAAACAACGGATGTTAAGTTTGTATAACGTCGATTCTAACTTTCGCATAAACATGTTCACGTTTGTTGCCTGGGAAAGTTCTACGTTTTTACAGGTATGTTACTGTTCATAGATGTTATAATTGAAGTTATTCGTTATTCTAAATACGAACACGATGTCGCAACCAGCCCCAACCAGTTATTTCCTAGCAGCCATCACCTACTGCAATGCATATTTATGACGTCATAATATTTGTAATTATCAATACAAATAAATAAAATTGAAGTGTCTGTTTGGTATGTCAAAATAATAGTTTTTTTTAAGCTCATACAGTTATTTGCACGATACCTATGCCTAAAAATCAGTTTTAATTTTTTTTATCTGTCTGTCTGTTTCTTTCGGCTAATCTCTGGAACGGGTGGAACGATTTCCAACGGGTCGTTCACTGGCAGATAGGTGGTGTTATAAAGAGTAACTTAGGCTACTTTTGTTTTGGAAAAAGAATTAGGGTTCCGCGCGCGTAAAATATACTACACTACGCTAACTGTTAGTTATATATTAAATAACCGACCAAGTTTTTTTTACTCATTTTTCATTTGATCACCGCGCATGCCTTTAAATTTAAAACTATACAGAGCTATATGGACTGTAACACAGGCAGTGGTAAATACTGCCTTTTTTCTTGAATCAGTTTTATTCGTATGTATTATAGATTGTGTAAAATTTGTCGTAATGATGACAAATAACTCTTGTAAGTTGGTTATACCTACTGACTCAGTTGTTATAATAATGCAACCCGAGGACAATACGGGTTTAACCCCACCTACTGCAGTGTTCAAATTAAATTGGCTGGCCTGTTAGTCTAGTGTTTAGTTACCCTGACTGCTGAGCCAGAGGTCATAGGTTCGATTCCCACCCAGGACAAATAATTGTGTAATGAGCACGATCATTTGTTCTGTCTGGGTGTAATTTATCTAAAATATGTATGTATTTAGTAATATATAAGTCTGTTTATCAGGCGTTCGATTACCATAGCACAGGCTCTGCCGAAGTTTGGGATCAGACCGTGTGTGAGATGTGTCTCAAGTTATTATTATTATTTACGGTGTCTCCTCATAAATATTCAATCAAGATAGCATAATTATAAATTTTTGTTACTAATGTTACCGTTTTTAAAGAATTGCAGTTTTGTTGTACAATTATGTTACGCGGGACGTGATTTCTTTACAGAACGTGATTGTTATAAAGCAAAATATTTATTTTATCGCATTCTAATGTTTGTAAATTGTATTATATAACAAAATTTGCAGATCAGTTTCAGTGAAAAATGTTGATGCATTTGTTTTTGTGTACGTCGATTGTAATAATTATTGTGCAAAATAAACAGTATTTCTCTATTTCTTTGTTTTATCTCTTTACGTAAGGATAGACTGAGTTTGCTGGATGTAACCCGTGCATCCATTACTTATAGGAAGTGGCGGCCTTAAGGGGTGGCAAGCAGGGCAACCGCCCGGGGCCTCGCTCTTGCAGGGGCCTCGCGCCCACGCACAACCACACGGAGAAAAATCTCTTCGCTGGCTCAAGTCAAAACTGCTATCTGAAACTACGTGGGAATGCTGGGTAGAGTCGATAGGCCGTTAAATGTCAACTAAGCGATATATGTGATGCTTTGAAAGATTTAGCGGAAAATAAAACAGATCGTCAATTGATACCGTTCCATAGAAAAGTGAAGAAAATTGACATAAAAGTTTTGTCAATTTCCTATGTACAATTTTTTTTATTGCATTTTTCATTAGGCATTAGCATGAAACATAGGTTCAATTCACATAAATTCCTCAAAGAACAATAGGGCCTCGCAAAGATCTATCGCCCAGGGCCTCGCAAAAATCTATCGCCCGGGGCCTCGCAAAGATCTATCGCCCGGGGCCTCGCAAAGATCTATCGCCCGGGGCCTCGCAAAGATCTATCGCCCGGGGCCTCGCAAAGATCTATCGCCCGGGGCCTCGCAAAGATCTATCGCCCGGGGCCTCGCAAAGATCTATCGCCCGGGGCCTCGCAAAGATCTATCGCCCGGGGCCTCGCAAAGATCTATCGCCCGGGGCCTCGCAAAGATCTATCGCCCGGGGCCTCGCAAAGATCTATCGCCCGGGGCCTCGCAAAGATCTATCGCTCGGGGCCTCGCAAAGATCTATCGCCCGGGGCCTCGCAAAGATCTATCACCCGGGGCCTCGCAAAGATCTATCGCCCGGGGCCTCGCAAAGATCTATCGCCCGGGGCCTCGCAAAGATCTATCGCCCGGGGCCTCGCAAAGATCTAGTGCCCGGGGCCCATCAATGCCTAAGGCTGCCCCTGCTTACAGGGCAGGTTGACCGAACGACGCGTAATTCGCACAATTTAGGCCTCATTTATAAACGCGATCAAACAGACACCGACATCATTCACACGTTTACAACTGGTTTTTCGTGTCCAGTTCATGACTAGCGTTCTTGGCTGGAAGTGGTAAAATAGCCGTATAATTCAAGTATGATAAACCAAAAAAAAACAAGTATATCTACCTACTGTAGGTTTGGGAGACAGCTTGAAAAGAAATATCAGACGTTCCGCAATTAGTATAGATATTTAGTAAGTCTACCTGCATTTATTTACTAGACTGAATAAACTACTATCGATACTATGAGAACATACCCATGGAAGAATACAGACCTGTGTCCAGTATGAGCATCGACAACCTGCCCGTGGTGATGAAGCGAAGGATCCTAGTCGAGCGCCAAATCTTTTGTATTCATAAATAAAATGAATGAACGCAGGCTATGGATTATATATTCTTCTGCCGTAGAGCTCCTCCAAGCTTAAGCGAGAGTATCGACGAGTGCTATTTGAACACTAGTACATACGTACTAACAAACTTGTCTCCTCTGCTATGCGTGGTCATGGTACAAGAAATAAACAAATTCGCAAATCCAAAGCTTTTATTTTTCTTTTTATTTACAATAATATGAAAGTAAACAAAATTTAATGTACCAAAGAAATTAGATTTAGATATTTTTTTTACATAATTTAACGCCGGACGCGTCGACGCTTTGATCAACGAATCATACGCTTTACATTGTGATACTCGTGTAGGTACTAACTGACAACATGCGGACTGATTTACACTTCTAGTAATCATTAACAATTTATCAAATTTTCTGAACAGTGAGCGTGGCGAGCCCACTGAACAAGTCTCAACATTAATTTGGATGATACCACGTCAGAAATCAATCCGCAAGGTGCCCAAGTGACAGTCCAGCCGTCGCGAACAAGTTGCAAGTTACAAAAGCTATGACTACATCAGACATACGCTCAGTGATGTTCTATATCTAGGTATAGATGTGACGCGCGTCAGACGCACGAACGATGTACGTTATCTACAATGGCAGTAGTAGCGGCTAAGCTATACTCGACTAAAAACAAAACGGTAGCACCATTTGTAAAAAAATATAATTATATTTTTTACCATTTCAAAACAAGATAATTTGCGTCATCGCGACGTGTATCGACGACGCGCACTTCCGGTTCTCGTAGCTTAGCGCGTCGACATCCCCAGGTACTGAACAACTATTTCAGAAACTTCTAGACGATACAATATTTAAACTTATATTTAAACCTTATAAAAACCTTTACGCCGTTTACAGGAACATATTTATGCAAAAATTCTGTTTAACTTGCAATGGGACTAGTATAGATTTCTTAAAAAAAAAACTCCATTTGTCATGGCGCAACACGCGGAGTTTGGTAAATTATTTTGTATATATTTTGTTATTAATTATAAATATATTAATATAAGGCCGCATTCACACTAGCTTTCGATGTCGCATAATACAAGTCTCACCAATGTAAATGTAGCCAAAAGCTCCTTTTACAATACGCCTTGATTTATTATAATTTAATTCCTTCTGTATGCGAATTTTGTGACAATAATATTGGCGAAGAGGCATGTTTCTCCGAGGCTAAAATGAGCTGTTCGCAATGGGTATCACATAATTTACAAATAATACTCAAAATATACATTTTTAATGACAATTTCACATTAAATGAGCATTAGTAGTGATAACATGATCAATGATTTCTGCTACTTTTAGCTTCACATGTACCCCTAAATCGTTTGTGCTATACTTTGTGTAAGTAACGTGCTTGCATATTATAAAAGGAGTCTTAATACAATCTTCTACGAAATTCACCGGTCTGCCGTACACCATTCTTATTCTATTAATTTAAAGTCAACACTCTTATTCTATTTGGAATAAAGTAAATGTATACAGGTATACAATATATATAAGTGTTACAATTTGTATCTAACATGGTACTACGTAACTGCGAGGTGGCACTAGCAATCTGCGGATTGGCTAATCTAAATCGACTAGCTGAGGGATTGTGATCAACACTTTCATTTTATTATTCACGAATGTATTAGTACATCTTGCAAGGACAGGGAACGCGATATCGTTAACATTTTTTTTTTCGGAAAACGAAATATTGTGACAGTTTATTAGCTCTGCGCAATCTATTAGGAATTCAATTATTATGTAGTAAGAGCTTCTTTTGCTCTGGCCGCAGTCTATAGCGAGGAGCTAAAATTATTATCGTATAGTTTTTTAGGTATTATGTCGTAATAAATTAATAAAAAAAACACAGCGAGCATACAACTGAAGAATGTCACCATGTCAGTGATGAAGTTGGATTGAAGTTTCTTCTATAACTATTTTCTATAGTTTTTTTCACTCTGTATGGCGATATTTTTACTTATTATCCGCATATAATATCGTACTATCATCACCAAACAATAAATATTTACAAAAAAAAACCTTACATAAAAGTGAAATTTTCACGATCCTAGTTGAATCAAATCACAATTCCCCAGCTGTCCTACAGAACCTCAACCAGAGTTCAATTGGTACTATAATATTTCAAATATAAAAATGTAAAACTGTGGCCATGCCTAATTGTACTACACTAGAAGTACTTGTCGCTAATGTTTAACTAAGAAGTGATCCGCCGACCGTGGACTTCTTTATACGGTACTTGTACCTCCGTTAAATAGCCAAAGGCTGTCACAGCGACATCTACATTTCAACTAAAATCACTACTATAGAGTTCTTTGAAAACTTAATGTAATTTGTTGTCTTTTAACCACTGACTTAAGGATGTGTTAATATCCAGAGAACAGTATTCATTTGCGTTAACTTTACGTATGTTTATATGGAATTTAAAAAAGCGCCCTCTGGTGTCATTTATACAGAATTAACGGCCATAAATATGTTAAAAATATTACAAAGAAATTATATAATGGGGAGACATATAAAGGACTGTATAAAACAAAATTCTAGTAACCGTGTCGACAATAATGTTTTTTTATCACATGGTAACTAAAGGGAATTATATATAGCTTATGAACGTATATAACACCAAAGGTTTACTTGACTCTTGCCTCAATAAAGTCCGATTTAAATGGTAATAAGAATATAACAACCCGGGCGTATTAGTACCGTATACAGAAAACTCCGCCGCCAAAAATAAAATCAAAAGACCAGATTCCTACACGATACATCTATTCACTAAACAAAACGTTGTGCTGTCACGCGCCTATATCTAAGCTAACGTAACGGTGCGCTCAAAGCACGTCACCACTGAATATATATCTTAGAATAAATAACTATACTCGATATAAAAGTTTGGTGTTAACTCAGTCATGCATTATACATATATACAGGTCCCATCACTTGATTCATACTTGCAGGGAGCTAGGAGCTGTGAAATATTGTGAATATGAGATTGGTCGAATCGCTTCGGTGTCGGAATGTACTACATACTAGTGTTGTTGCGATAGCGATAGTTTATCGATAGTACCGTAATACTAGCGTGGCCTTAAAATCAGTCGTACTGCCGATAGTATCGAAGTATGTTCTATCGATCTCTAGTAATAGTATTTTCTTAATGTTGTATATTGATACTATTGAAAATATCGATATTTTCGAAAGGACTATTGAAATAGTTACTATATTTCGAGGTCAACTATCGCTATCGCAACAAAACTTCTACATGCGAAAGTAAATAACAACTGAGCTGAATTACAGAATCCAAAAAGCGTGGTCTACGGCCTAATTAATATAGTGCGTCCGTAGGTTATGGTAACCGCTTACAAGCATACGGCCCGGCTGATGGCAGCCGGGCCGTATGCTTGTTGGCCACCAACGTGGTATAAGAGAAGGTACAAGGTACACAGGAATCGATAAGCAAAATGCTAAGTCTGAACCAACCCTAACAATTTTAACATAGGATCTATTTAAACTCAAGAATCATATATACTTCAATATTTACGTCATTCCAACTTGCGATTCAATTGTAAAGATAACAAGGGGCATTTAAATATTGGACAACGGCGATCACGTGACCGGTTGGAATCACTATAACAATATATTCAACTACCCGACAACTACATGTTGCACAATATAGGGCCTTCGCTTGTAAAAGCGCCAAGAAACAGATACACTAATAGCATAGTTAATTTTATATGACATCAAAAATTGCTAAACAATTAACAATGAAACTGAAATAATAACTAAACCAAACGTGTGTGCCAAATTTCAGCACGATAGCTTCAGTGGAAGTGGATGAAATATTGATTGCAAAATTCCAGGACATACATACACGTGTAGTTATTAAGCTTTTAAAAAAAGACTTTAATATTCTCGGTTAATCATTTTGGCAGCGTCTATTTATGATATATATCATAGTTACATGCAGCTCAGAAATATAGCTTTCCAAACGTTTAATTGTAACGAGTCATTCCCAGACTTGCAGACACTAACAAAAATAATAATATCCACCTATGTGTTTAATAATCAACTTTGTTTCGTAAAAAATATCCCTAGAATAATTTTTCGGTTTTATACAGCAGTTAGATAAAACAGATTTGTATTGAACACATAATTTACGTAGATTGTATTATTTGAGCTTGACATTTAGAATAAGATAATAATGATTGAAAGACTTTTTATGAAACTATTACATAAGAAAGCCTTTCATCAAAAATATTTTATTGACATTTTTACTCATACTCAGTGATGGTAACCCTAACAGCTTCAACACCTGGGTTTAAAATGTATTTACATAAAATGCATACAATAATTAAAGGAACAAAATGTATTTAGATTCTAACATAATAATAAAAAATCAACTGTCATATAACCAATTAAAAAATAAATCATAATAATTAAATCTAGACTCCGTATTAAAACATTGATTATTCCATACTTAGAATTACACTTTTTCATTAATATAAATCCAGTATTTAACAATTTGTATATCTATTCTAATATTATAACTTTGTTTTTCTGTTTGTATGTTTGAAAGCGCTTATCTTAGGTTCTACTGATACGATTTGTAAATTTTGCGTTAGATAGCCTGTTTATCGAGGAAGGCTATGGGCTATATAACAACACGCTACGACATAACGGAGCAGAGCAACTGCTGGGAGCGATTAATAAATAATAAAAGGTCACTAAATATCAAGCTCAAATAGGACCATCTTATTTAGTTAGTTGACTGTTCGCATGACAAGCAATGGTTGTAACTTGTACATACAACCGACTACTTCAAAAGCCAATGTCCCATTCAAGGTTCTTATAATAACCAATATAAAATTATATACTTTGGCTTATAAGCGATGAGCGAATGTATACTATTTCTAATTTTGAAATTTATAAATATACATTTCATCTATTTCTTGCGAATATTATAATTTGACTATATTCCACACTTATATATCTTTTATACCACCTTGAATGGGACAAGAACGCTTATAACAAACAATAACAGTGTAGAAATAACGTTATATATCATGTTTTAAAATTGCACAGAGTATTCTAAGAACACAATAGGCAGTATTATCGGGAACAGAAACGTGTACCAACTACAGTTAGGCCTCTCTCACAACCGTGGCTTATAATTATTAATAAACATTTATTTATAACGTACACGACGGAACCAAACTTGTAAACAGTCCCAACGATCCCGTGCACGAGTTGCTTCATTACATTTC
>OY982572.1:20454565-20517258 GCA_963859945.1 Euplagia quadripunctaria | reverse complement strand
GAGGTGTCGTGGATGTGGGTGCCTTGGCGGTCTCTGTCGTGCACCCACGCTGTAGGCACGGTGGCGGCCTCCCTCGAGCGCCGCGGAGGCCGCCCCGGCCCCGGTCCCGCCGCCCGCCGTGGGCCGTGACCCCACGCTGTAGGCGCGCGGCGGCCGCGACTCCATACCGATGTGGGACATAGCGGGGTCTAGCTGGTACTCGCTGTGCACCATGAAACGTCAGGTTTTTAAATACATATCTCTGTTTTATCACCGGCCTCGTTTGCGTGATTTTAAGTAAAAGTGCTTATGTTTTGTCAATAGAGGAATAATCCTAGGGCCAGTACGAAGCATCCATTAAGAAGTATCCATTAAGGGTTAAGGCAAATCGTTATTTTTAATCGAAAAATTTAAAAAAATATGTTCATAATCACGTAATTCTTAGATCACAAGAGTTGGGCGTCGACCCATCAAAACACAAAAGTACGGTTTCGTTTTTATTAATTAAATTGTCGCTAGTTTTATTCCGTCGTAATAATACCATCCTATAATCTGTAGATTTCTTCATGTCGAGAGAAGATCATTTATGCCTTTACAATAAAACTTTGAGAATATCAATATTCTTAAAGATCAACGGAGGCAATTAATATCACTTTCTAAAAATTGAATTTTCGTTTCGTTTTATTTTTTTATTTAAACTCATTTACAATATCCATACAGGCTATCGCAAAACGATATTATAAGCTAAAACTGAACATGTAATTTTACACACTAATGTCAGATACGATACATCTTTGATCAGTTTCTGTGAATTTCGGCAGGCTACAGTGATAAATACCTATGTCTATGACATTTAAATAAATGAGCCATATGGCACGTATCAAGGCACAGATTAATAAGTAATTCCTACGTAACAGATAAATCACTCTCTACAAAAATAGCGATACCTACCGTTATTGCCTACCCTTTTCGGACTTTAAAATGTGTGTAGGGTTACCTCCTCAATAATTTTTCTTGTAAAATAATTACAATTGTTGTAATGTGTGTTTATGTGGGAGAGCCATGCTTTGGCACGTATGGGCCGGCTCGACTCCGCTCGTCGTACCACGGCCTCACAGAAAACCAGCCGTGAAGCAATGCTTGCAAATTTCGCCGAGTGAGTGAGATTACCGGAGGCCCTAACCCTACCCTCTCCCCTATTCCCGTCCTTCCCCTCTCCCCCTCTTCTCCTACACCCACCATAAAGGGCGGCAACGCACTTGTGACTCTCGAGTTGCAGGTGCCCATGGGCGGCGGTAGTCATTTACCATCAGGTGACCCGTCTGCTCGTTTGCCCCCTATATCATAAAAAAAAAAAAATTAAATTAAGTACTTGACGCTTATTTTTCATTTTGAATGTTTTAGTATACAAAAAAGTTTTATTTTTAAGTAAAGATTTATAAACTTCTTCCCTTTTCTAAAATCTCGATTATTAAACTGTATGGTGGAAAATATTATAAATCTTACAAAAGATTTAATGAATAATTTGAGAGAAGCAAGGACATATAGGGTTAAAACAGTTTTTTTTTAAATTACATTAATAGCGCTACTGGGCTATTTTTCTCTTACTTTATCTATATTCTTATACTGCACATAAACAACCATGTCAAATTTCACTGTGAACTTTACAACATTTAAATAATATATCAATACGATATCGAATTACGTTTTTTGTACTTTAAAAATAAAAGCGATGCAGCTGTCGGCAACCCACTGTGCGAGACTGCGTATAAGGGATTGTCCATTAATCACGCGAGGTTCGAAGGGGGGGGGGGGGGGCGGGCGGTTCGGAAAAAACTTTCTTGCTGAATTTCTCCTGTTCTGTTAAAGATCCCTTGGAGTTAATACATGAATTGAGAGGTACATTGGCACAAGTTACGATCAGTATTATTTTTATGTGTTCGGAGCGTAATAAAACCGAGGGCCCCGCTGGATGGATCAGGCGATTTATTGTAATTTCTATCAAAACCGGTGAAGTACATTGAATCTTGTTAATAAATTCGGGAGGTACATCGAACAAAGAAAGCATTGCCACTAGTTTTTTCGGTCTAGCTCGAGGGGCCCCGCTAGATCGATACATATCGAATACTCGTACTTGCATTTAAAAAAATTGCCGAATTGGTCCAGTTGCTTTTGAGTTATATATATATATATATATATATATATATATATATATATATATATATATATATATATATAGACTCAGATTATTTTGGGTAAGTTGGCTAAAAAACGCGTGAATTTCTTCTGGATTTTCTCCACCAATGTATAATTCATACTAAGTCCGAGAAGTACACTTATCTTATTATTTTGGTAGGGCTGTCTAACCACGTTCTCGAATAATTCGTTCCTCTAATAGGTTGAAGATGTTTTACACCAGTGAGGCGCTGCACTGTTATACACTTTACAGCTTTTTCGGTGATTAGGGATCTTGACTTCTGAGCTAGAGTACGTGGGTTCGATTCCCACCCAGGACAAATAATTGCATATCCAAAACAAGTCACACGTCGATTAGTCAGAGTAGGACAAATCTACAAACCCAAAGTATATTATTAGAAGATAGCAACCAATCGCGTACACCCGTCAGAGATAGGCACCCCAAGAAAATACCCAAGGGATTAGTAATCACGTAACTGTGAAATGACGTCATGAGAGTTATAGGGATAGTCGACTCACCTGAACCTCGGGTCTGTGGAAGGAGTGCCGCTACACAGCGAGCCGCTGGAGGCGGAGATGAGTCCGGCGAGAGCGTCGTGGCCCGGGCCCATGGGCAGGTAGCCCGCGCCCGCCTCGCCCACGGACGACGTGCGCGAGTGCGCCACCGAACTGCCGCTTATTAGTGATGTACTACAAAAACACACACACACACTCACGCACACATTTATTTATAGGCATACTTACTGTACATTAATTTTTATGACGTCATATAAACTACATCAAATATAGTATCTTAGAATAGACAATTAGCTTCCTTTATTAAATTAAAACAATAAGCAAGTAACAAAAATTAGTAAGAACAAAAAATTACAAATATAAACAGAAAAAATAAATTATGGTGGAAAAAAAACATGCTTTAATAGTGAACTGAACTAAAAAGTGGATTATAATTTTTTTATGTAAAAAATTGGGGTACTTTTACTATATTTTTATAATAACTACTTTTATAAATAGCTACCAATGAGCTATTTGTAACGCACGCTATTTTACAATCTAAAATGAAATTATTATCTACTTTTAGATTGTCCCTTTTTTTTGCTATTAAAGCGTGTTTTTTTTTTAACTATAATTTATTTTTAGTTTTGTATTGTCATCAATCCGTGTGCAAATTTTCAAGTTAATCGAACGTCTTGAAGAAGTTGAACATTGAAAGATTGCGTTAGATAGAGCTCAAGCTAACATAAAGCGTGTAAAAATAAAGTGACAAGACTCCACGTTCTTGTAGGTGTTTTTGTGCTATACTTACAAAACTAGTTTCGAAACGCGACTATGGTGCAGCGGTAGTGCATTCGACTGCAACTAGGGATGCAACTATGTATCGAAAAATCGATAAATATCTATATATCGAAGTCTAAAATATCGATAATCATAGATATCGACTTAATTCGATATTTATATCGATATTTCTATAAATCTTCCATCCCTAACTGCAATGTTGCTGCAACAGGTCGCTGGTTCGATTGCCGCTCAGTTCAAATATTTATATGTATGTATGATATGTATGTATTAAAAAAATAAGTATCTAAATTTGCTTATCCCATGTTTATGATTAATACCACAAGCTATGTTTAGTTTGAGTCTTGATAGCGTTGTAATATGTCCCAGAATATTAACCTTAAGGGGCCATCCATAATGTACGTCACACGAATTTCATGATTTTGTTTACCCTGCCCATGTGATTGTCACAGGGGCTCACATTTCTCACTTCTCTTCACAAAGTATGTGAAGTCGCTTCAAATTTTGTAATTTTATACCCAGAAATGAAAACAGCAGTTCCTAATTTTTTTTAAGTCAATTGCAAATTAACCATTTTAAAAAATTATTAAAGTAAAAACTAACTAACCAACGATTAAATAATAATAATGGATGTGGTTATAAGGAGACGCTCGCTGCGAGCGAAAACTCGCTAACGAAACAGTATAAATATTTTATAGCCGAAAGTTAGAATATTTTTTTAGATTTTGACATGTGACGTCACCAAACGTATGAACCCCCGCGCCTTATTACATAATTGACTCCTCCTCATTAACGTGTAACGTAATTTATGGATGGCCCCTAAGGGGGCGTTTATTCAGAACAGAAATATTAACAATAGTGTATCTAAATCCCAATTATTAGTAAATAAAAATGTATAAATAGGTGGGGAATACAAACTTCATAAAATCCTTGGAGATATCGCAGCAGTCAGGTTCTTCTGGGATGCGCGGCGTACGACACCACTCCGCCATCGCGTCGGGCTCGTCGCGTGACATCTCCGGACCTAAGGGACACCACACGTGAAGCGTGATACTTACGCCTAATGTAGGCTTAGTATATAGCCCTATCATAGTTCGAGATCTAGGTCTCCATGTGAGAGTAACGGGTTCAGCACAAAGTAATAAAAATGAGGGTAGTTTCTTATTATAATTGAATATTTTTTTAACGAGTTCTACAAATTAAGAGTTCTATATTTTCAAGATTCTTATTTTTTTTATCGTCACTAATATGACAATTTGTTAAAACACAGATAATGTTTTAAAATTCATTTTCTTTGTGATTGCGTCACGTTACTCGAATTGACCTGATGCTCTTAGACTACGACAGATTGGCCTGGAGGCTATGGGTGCGGCAACCCGTCCTAGCAGACAAAATGCAAGGCCCTCCCCATAACAAGGTAGGGGCGGCTTGTTTGTTGACAGGAAGCCTGCCGCGGGATCAGAACAAATCCATTCAAAGATATACCTCGACTCCAGCCATAGGCCACGTGATGGAACACCGTGTGGTTGTAGTCGGTTCGAGTCCGACAAAGGCCCCTCTTCATCGAGGTGGCTTTGTCGGACCCGCGTTTAATAAAAAAAAAAAGACTATGACAGAAGTTATAAACTTGGTAAACTATCCATGACTGCGTATCAACTTACGTACCTTCAAGGTCGTTAAACCTAGGCGGTGGTCTCTCAACTTCAAACGCTGTAGTGGGACGCGAAGGCATACTGTCACACCTACTCCGTAATGTGCCCGCGTCTGCAAGTAAATAGACAAGTTAGAATCTCTAGTTGAAATGCAGCTCTGCGTGAACGTGCTACGGTTTACAATTGTGTAAATTGGGCAATTTTAGCGTGAGTCAAAGTGGTATAAGTTGCAAGTAATATTGAACTTTATGTAATCGAGTGTGGGTTGATAATTAGCTATCGTATTTTGTCCACGTGTATTTAACTTAGGTACTTGTGGATGCTTTGAAATGCTATTTAAAATATATGAGTATGTCATACAAACTTGGTCGGTGAGTTATGGTAGTGTCCATTCTTTACTATGTGATCAGTGAATTTGGTGACAGTATTGTGTGTTGGGGATTCCCTACATTGGCTGTATAAACATACCGAAAAAAAAATAAAAGTTAATTTGTAAAAGCAAAAGCACTAACTACATTCGGCATTTAAAGTGGAATTTATAGTTGTTTCTATAAAAAATATTGCTTAAAAGATTAATCAAAAAGCTATAGTTTTTTTAACAATAAACACTCTAGTTATTATTCGTAATCTTACCTTTTTCAATGATGTTTATGTACAAAAGGTAATAACATCGTAAAGTAAACACAAAGAAGCAGACAAAAACCATGCAACCAAATAATTTGTCAGTTTGTCCGTCCGTACGTTCATCCGCCTGAATCATGCATATATAACACGCAACAAAACATTTCAACTGACCACCTAAGAAAGTATATTTCCATTATGGTAGAAAATATATTCTACCATTATGAAAATTGGTACTTTCGTCTGGCAGCACCAAATAAACATATAGTTAGTATAAGCGATGTACTGTTAATATGAAATATGCACGAATTCAGGGGGAGTTCATAACACATGAAATTATTATGATAAAGAAGGTTTGTTAATCTCAAATCTCATCAATTTTTTTGTTCATCACATCAATAGTTTTTATATGTATTTTTGATTTTTTTTTACCATATAAAATGATGATATTATGTAATAAAAAAACGGAACACTGAAATAGATGGCAAACTAAATACATCACATCAGCACCTATTACAAAAAAAAATTGCGTGTCATGAACGCCCCCAACAATACATACTCTTAGAATGGGCCGGCGACAATTTTGACCACCGAGTCCCAGTACTGGCCCGCCTCGACCATTGCGTCTTCCTTTCTCCATTGATGGCCTTACAGGAGGAATGAGCCATGTTTTTCTCTAGCATAATCCTGTCTACTTCATCTCCGGTCAAAGGTGCTGATCTCGTCCGTTCGTGTTCAATCTTGAGTGGCTCTTGGAATATGCAGCCGGTAGGCAATGATTCGGTTCGGTGATGTTTTATCAAACGCACGGGCGCGTCTGTTTTATCTGTTAGTGTGTTATTCTGGTGGTCGGCTGTTGACAATGATAAGCTACACGTAAAACTTATGCACCCGTGGCACCCGGTGCGAGGTTATGGGGTAAACGATGGCGTTTATGTCCATTGTGTTGTTGATATTTAGTTTGACGTTCGAAAAATACAAAAGTTGTGACTGTTGTTGAGTGATGACTCAAACACTTTACAGTGTGTGAGTCATCGTCATTATCATCGTCTCAACCCCAGGACTAACTTAACTCCACTGCTAAACTTAAGCCCCTACACAAAAAGCATTTTTTTTCTTTTTTTTATGGCATAGAGGGCAAACGAGCAGACGGGTCACCTGATGGTAAATGACTTACGCCGCCCATGGGCACCTACAACTCAAGAGTCACAAGTGCGTTGCCGGCCTTTAAGGGGAGTAGGGGAATGGGGGGAGGGAGGGGGAAGGGTAGGAGCCTCCGTAACCTCACTCACTCGGCGAAAAGCAATGCAATCATTGCTTCTCTGCCGGTTTTCTGTGAGTCCTATCCTAACCCTTTAAAACTCGTTAGGATGCACAGATTTAGAGATTGCAACTAAAATTGTTTTTTCAAAATATTTACCTATCATCGCCCTCCCCGCAAACTATCACGCCTAACAAAATTGGTGTCTAGACTGAAATTATAAATTTATTCATAATTAAGACACAGGTTAGTAATTTCAATGAGTTAAAACGTCATCGTTTACAAATGGGTTAAAAAGATGTCAATATAATATAAAAAATGTGGCAATTTCCTTACTAAATCATTTAAGTGACGGTAAAAATACGGAAAAGATCTAGTTAGGTAATTCATTTGTGCCACATTTTCTACAGTGTCGGAGTTCGGCAAACATAGGTTATGCATAAGAAATCTGCTTATTGTTAAGCGATTGCAAACTGTCTCTTGAATTATCTAATGTAATGGAAACATTATAAACTAATCAAAATAAAGTTAAGTAATTGTTAAACAACTTCTGCACATCTTGCTTGTTTATTATTGTTTAAGAGCATATAGCTACTAAAACCATATTTGATCTTTTGTACATCTTGCTCAGCGCAAGGAAGAAGTAGAAGGGCATTACTTGATTACAATAATGGGAATTAGCTCATAACATGGATATGTACAGAACTGTCTGCCGTTGCGATCTAGTTAAACTGGCGTGGCAATAATAAAGTAGTCGAAACGACAGGCAATCCAAATCTCAGAAACTATCCCGTGTACCCTGATCGAAAAGTCATTGTAACATACACAAACCACTGCGTTAAGTTCTGTTAATGTAGTAGTATGTAAAGGAACACAAAGTTTAAAAATTATTAGGGCATTACTGAGTTTTATAGGGAAAACTACTATTTATACTTCTGTAATTAAAATAGAAACAATGGTGCCGATTCTGTTACATCACTCTCTAAACTATAATTGACTAAATTTCCTCATGTCAGATGTAAACCTTGTGCACTTCGAAACAAGGTCTTATTTCAAATTTAAACAAGTAGGTAACATATGTCGCTATCGAAATAAGCAATTTATTTGTCCACTAAAGTCTGACACGCTTAAAAAAACCTTAATATCACGTAGCGAGAGCCGCTATCCGTTGAATGTCATCTCTTTTGCTGTGTTTTTCGTAAGCGTCTTCGTAGGTGTCGATTAAAATAACGTCATCTTAGTTCGTTTTGAACAATAGAATCGGCACCAATATCTGATGCAAAACTGTTTTATATGTGGTAACAACTATTAAGGACGTAATTGCAGATGCTAATTATTTGACTACAAGAATAGATACGTTATAATTGATTTTAGAGTTTAGTCATTTATAGTGGTATATTATGGCTCTGTGTAAAAAAGATAATGCTTCCACAATGCAACAATAACAAGTGTCTATGTTAATGGATTTATTAGAAAATGTGTAATATGAAAAAGGTTTTGGAACATTTTCAATAAACCCATTAATCTTAAACTTAGTAAAATGACTTTGCCAACCGATGGAGCATTATTTTCTATACGATTTTCGGTATATTTATTAACAGTAAGTAAGTAATAAAATCTAATTCACATAAATTTAGTCAAACAGCAATATTAGAAAAAAATTAACTAATTTGCCGAACTCCCTAAATGTATGGTATAATAATATGTACATATATTGTATAGTATGTTTATGACAAGGTGCCACACACACGTGGCCAATACCGGTACCCGCATGCAATACGCCAATTGTTCAAGATGCGCTGACAACGAAAATATGCATGCAAGCAAAATAAAACATAATGACGAATGTCCAATTCTCATACAAATTCAAATTTCGAATTTTGTCATAAATAAAGCGTCTTGAAATAAATAAAGTGTCTTGTCCACTAAAGCGTATATTCCTTAGTTTTGTGAAATGTTCATAAAATGTTTCACTTTTAAAGGCAAAGCACACTGTATTTTCGGGAGAGATGGTATAAGTATTCTACCTTTTTCAATAAAATATTTGAAGAAATACCTATACAGTGTGTTTTGAGCAATATAAAACAAACCATAATGAACTCTTTATTTTTAAATCGTAACGCTTCGATGGACATAAACATTTTTTTTTATAAAAGCCTTTAAATTTTTATACAGCGGTAAAATTCAGCGGTATTATTAACTACATTAATTCACATTCTGCATATAGTTAATTACATAATTTTTTGCATTGCTGCACCATGTTATTTATTGCTAAGTTTTTTATAATATTCATATAATTGACTTTAGCTATAATCTGTTAATATTAGATATTGGGTCAATAATTTTATTATTTTTATATTTCTTCTTTTTCTAAAATACTGACAAGTATACTGCGATTTTAAGTTATAAAATATTTTATAATAAACCACCTCTTTTCAAAGTAATACAAGAAATAATTTATCACGAAAATATAAGACAATGATGCCGATTCTGTTGCATTACTCTCTAAACTATATTCTGACTAAATTTTCTTCATGTAAGATGTAAACCTTGTACACTTAGAAACAAGGTCTTATTTCAAATTTAAACAAGTAGGTAACATATGTCGCTATCGAAATAAGCAATTTATTTGTCGACTATAGTCTGACACGCTTAAATAAACTTTAATACCACGTAGCGAGAGCCGCTATCCGTTGAATGCCATCTCTTTTGCTCTGTGTTTTTAGTAAACGTCTTCGTAGGTGTCGATTAAAACAACGTCATCTTAGTTCGTTTTGAACAAGTTTTTATACGACATTTGAATGGGAGACCCCATTATCGCTGCGTGGAAATAAAGTTGAGTATACGTTGCCAGGTTAGTAGTAGTTAGTGAAATTTAGTGGCGCTGAGAAATAGATGCCAGTAACAAATAGACCTTGTTACGAAGGAGACAAGTTTGATTCCATATGAAGAAATTAAGTCAGGTTTTAGTTTAGTGAGTGTGCAATAGAATCGGCACCAGTATCACTTACAGAATGAATGTGTGTTAAGTATTGAAACATTAGACATGATTATTTTGAAAATAAGTAGTAGACACAAAACAGTTAGATAATTTAGTTATGCGTGACCCCATGTTTGAATGACTTTGTTTGTTAACAATTTATTTTTGTCTTTTTAGCCGACTTCAATAAAGGACTCTATATTCGGTCCGTATTTTATATTTGTATGTCATCAATTTTCTTAAAAAGTAATAGAACAATTTTCATTATTGTTTCACTAAGCATTCTACATATTTTCAGGGGCGGTTTAATATGAATTAATTATTTATTTATTTGTTAATTTTTTTCACAATTAATTTCGTTGAAGTCGGTTTGTTTTTTGTCAAAAATTTCCATCCAAAGTAATGACAAAGTCAAGCAAACGTTAGTTCTAATGTGAAACAATAAATTATGAATAACTATCTTTTAAGATAATATGTAACAGCTGGCTTACGATAAATAAGCAAACAACGTGATAAACAATTATTGACCCTAAAAGCTTAAATTACATGTTTAGTACATAGCACAGTTAGTAGACGTAGCGAAGCTTCAATGTTGATTATTGACAGTCAAATGTTGGACAAATGCAGGCGTCAGTTTAAAGAAATATACACTCTATGCTCTACCACATAGTGTTGAAACTTCGATGTTCACACAACTCTAGACTTTGGAGAAATAGAAGTGAAAGAAAAAAAGAATTTAACTCTCATATTAGTTGAGAAAGAGAAGAGAATTTGAAGGGCAATGCTAGGAACTAACGAAAAGACAAGAAACGAAGCAAAGACAACGTGTAGGTTGACTGGTAATGAGTTATCGATACATAAATACAAGATAGTATTAATTACAACAAACAACTTAAATTACTTTCTTATGGCAAAATGTCATCAATCGGTGCGTAGTGGAAAAATACAATCATTTAAGTCCCACCCATTTCTTTGTTTACAGGATTTGCAATGTTTTTTTATTTTTCTTCTTTAAAAATAAACACGTGGGTCACACATTACTAGTTTTCTTATTAACCCCTCCAGTTAAGCTAAATGTTTGTTTTCCGAGGGGGTTTACGTCGGTAGTCCACTGGGTGGTGTTTGAACCCGCAACCACCTCATCGCAAGTGGTTGTGGTCAAGTGATGCACGCCTAGCCATTACGCTATCGCCGCTTTGTAATTGGCAAACCATACCGTTTGTTCATTTTCCATACCGTCGTCAGGAATGAAGTTCGGGCAATGAATACATAAGAAGTCTCACTGGTACGTACTACGTACGTTTACTTAAACTTTGAAATTTCTATAAAATACTAGCTGCCCGGCCACGTGTTGCTGTGGCTAGGTAAACCGCAATAAAAAAAATAAAAAGGACGATCCTATATCTCAAGTTGGACTAAATTGTACAAATTTCATTGAAATCGGTTCATTAGTTTAGGAGTTCATTGCGAACAAACAACGTGACACGAAATTTTTATATAATTTATATAGAATACTAATATATAGCGTTCTAGTTATTTTAAGTATTCATTATAAAAAATATATAGAAATAATTAAAGTTTCATTTGGAAATTTGTTTGCTATTATGAATACAACTATTTCTTTATGTATCGATCACTAATCGTTAATTACCAATCGCCCTGTAAAATATCGGGCTCCTACTTGGTCATTGGGGTTTAGGAACAGCTAGCTTCAGAAACAAAATGTTAATAAACAACAAAAAAAAAATTTTTTCATTATTCTGTAATTAATGGTTCTAATCGAATATCCGGTCAACTTATAAAACTCAACCTATAAAACTTGGTTATTTTAATTCTCAACAACTTAACTAACTGAGCATAACTTGGAAACCTAAACGTGTGCAAATTCCATCCTGAGGAATTTTAAATGCTCGTAACAATTCGTCTCACAGTAATTACATAACGTGTTGGTTTGTAATACAGTCTAGTAGTTATACAATGCTTCGATCTTAGACAATTTCTTTTCTCAATGCAGATTTAAAGTACCTGTTACCTCGTAAGTGTAGTTTTAGTAGTCTGATAGTATACTTTATATTCTAATGCAAACATCCAGTTATTGCACTATAGATTGAGAAATTGTATGTAATTTTGCGATCGCTCAACTTGATGCCAGTGGCGCCATCTGTTATCGAGTAGCGGAAATAATCGAATGTTTCAGAAAAAATTCGAACATTCCAGAATGTTGCACGATGTTGTAAAGTTTCCAAAGGTGTTAGAGTCAGTCGGGTTATTGAGAGATTTTTCGGTAAAGTTAACAAACTTTCTGGAGCTTTCTATGAGACAAGGCCAGATTATACAACGTGGCCGTCATCTGCTATGAACATCCTAGTTCTATGCAACGAGTAAACATGTCCGAATAATAGCGAACAGTACAAGCGAATATCAGTAAGAATAACTATTTATGACCCAAGCAACTCATACATTTTTCAAAAATATGTCTGATTCGGTCAGTATACATATAAGCCAGAATAAGAAGACTTCAACTGTGTTGCAAATAATGGCACGGCCCTTCATAAGGTTTGCCAAATGATCGCATAAACAATCTAACTTGTATGGTAAGTATGTAATATACATTAATGTAGCGTTACATACAATTCATATATGTATAATACATTCTATCTCATCTCAAATGTAATGGATGTATTTAAAATGGAAAAAGTGACGCTCTGGATTAAAACCAAGTAATTTTCTGAAAGCCCATGAAACTAGCCCCTTCCAAACCCAAACATGCCCAACAATTTTCAATATATGATATATAGGGTGTTGTACCGTTGAGTGGTAGCGTGGGATGCGCGGCTGACTCGTCGATGGAGTACGTGGCGCTCGCGCACACGCACTGTATAATGCATGAGCCCACGCATAGCCCCTTGTCTGCAAGGGACAACCTACTTTAGCCCCGCAAAATTAAAGGTCAAATTTGCGTTGCACTCCATCCATGTAGGTTATTACTGTTGTTCTTGTAAACTCGAACAGACTGACTATTTTATTTGCAGATGAAAGGGTTACAAATGAATGCTGATTCTGCTACTACTAAATAACTGATAAAATAATATCAGAAGGTTCACTCTACGAAGTCAATTATACGAAAAGTGACTCCATCTACATAGCTATATGGACTAATTTTACTCGCAACGCGTATTATGTCACTACTCTCGAGATCTTTTGTTTTGTTATTTTCAAACCACGGTTTGTAAACTTTACATCCGACTCTAAAAACTTAAGTGTCTGTGTAGCTTTTCCTGCATTTTTTTACTGTAAATAAAGTAGCCTGTCTGTTTGAGGGTTAAGGCCATGGACTGAATGTTCGGGCGATGAACAGTACGACAGTAAACCGAGTCAGTACTACCACGCCGCTTAACGCTATTAGTCAGTCCACAGCAGCATTCTTCTTCATAAACACTTACCAGCTAGGTTTTAGTTACAAACTTCTATCTTATTAACAATATACCATTATACATAGGGTTAAAAAATGTATACAATATATTAAGTTACTTGTACAATATTTTAGTTACAAATGCTGTTTATTTCAATATTTTAATGACAATGTAAACATATATTTTGGACATAATGTTAGTCACGTCTTATAAAAAGTCTATTCTAAATAAAAAGCAATTAAGACTACCAATTACTTCTACAGTGACATGATAGCAAGCAATTCTACACTACTGATGTTCAGACAAAGGAAAATAGCCCTTAAGACTAGATGTTACAGAGGTGTCTAACTAGATGAGTTACGTCACATGACAACTAATTTTGGTCATACATGGAGTGGATATCGAGTACCTAGTTGTCAGATAGAACAATGGTTCATAGATGGATCCCCAATTATAAAAGTCATGCCTTACAGATTCCAGAGTCACAAAAAGTCTTCAGGACTTGTCTTCTTGACTTAATAACTTTACTAATATAATAGATCTGAAGCTTTTTTGTTTGATTGTTTGTTTAAAGGCGGTAATCTCCGAAACTACTCGTCGGTTTCGAAATTTATTTTTGCATTGGATAGATCATTCATTGAGGGAGGTTATAGGATATGTTTCATCACGCTATGACCCTTAGGAGCGCAGCAGTGACCATAAACGCGGGTGAAATCGCGTGAACCCGGCTAGTATCATATAAAACCGTTGGTCCACTGGTTACCAGGGATCTCGAATCATTATAAGAGAAATCGGTACTTTTAATAGGACGTTGTGACTAAAAGAATGCAATCATACCATCCGCATCTCATCATCTCTTAAAACAGAACTGTGACAAGACCATTCTATGAGCTACAGTGGGTACCAAACCATTATGAAGAGGAAGATAGCAAGTACTAATAGTATATTGTTGTTTCTGCTAGCTACAAGGTTGAAAGAGTTTCATAGTAAGTGGGCGTACATTAATTACGTGAGGCGATTTTGGCGATTTTTCAAACCGGGAGGCGTTTAATCTCACGTGAGATTTTTCAACGTGCGTATTTTTTGTATAGGGAAATACGCTAATCTATGCTTGATTGTGTTGGATTTAGAATAGTATTTAAGACATATCATAGTCTAAAATCACAGTGAGAAAATCGAACAATAAAATACTTAAATAGAAAATACTAAATTCGTAAAAAAATATTCATACGAACTTCTAACTTGAACCAACATGTCCATATGATTTTTAGTGAAATCATTCTCCGTCATCCCTTCGTTCTAATTTAGCCACTCTAAAACGTTGTCGCTTGCATACTGAATGACTATCCGTGAAGGTCGCATTTTGCGCGCTGATGCGTTGTAGACCGCACGCGGGAGCTCAGCAATTTCTAGTGATGGATGAAAAGTAGAAATTGCATATATTGCAGCATCTCTTTTCTAAATCACAACTATAGTTGCGAAAAAAATACCTGATGTATGCTGAGACCTCGTCACCAACATGAGATTAGGCGAGATTCAGCTCACAGCGCAAAGCTTTACGTAATTAATGGACGCCTCCTAAGGTGGATAGGGTTGTCAAGAGATGGCGTTATGCTATGGTATTTAGAGTACATAGTAGATACATATATCCCAAGTAAGTAAGAATTTATTACACTCCATGTATAACCAAGAGCCCATCCCGAAAGAAAACCCAGTACGAAGATGAAGTGCATACTCACCACCGATGCCAACTTTGGATTTGACCTCAGAGTTCGACCGTTCTCTTGAGAGCTGGTCGCCCGCTGAGAGCACGATGTGGTCACGCTCGTTCTCTATCTCCCGCGCGCAGTTGCGCATTGCGCTAGAAAGAGATGGATGATCAGTAGTAAAATATTTATTTTTATGTATAATTGACGCTATGACATGGTGATAGTATGAGTTTTATAAACCTAGTTACATATTTCACGAATTATAGACGGATTTAAAAAAAATATTGATTAGTTCTCCTGGCGACAACGCCAAACTTTGGAAGTACAAAATTCAAACTTAGCAAAGCAGATGACAAAATTAATTTTACCTACCAGAATGATAACTTGAAAAAAATACATAGGTACAGCCAAATATAGAGAACGTGGGAGAGCCATGGTTCGGCACGTATGGGCCGGCTCGACCGGAGTGATACCACGGCCTCACAGAAAACCGGCAGTGAAGCCTTACATTACTTTTCGCCGAGTGAGTGAAATTATCGGAGGCACTAACCCTTCCCTCTCAACTCCTTCCCCTACACCCACCTTAAAGGCCGGCAACGCACTTGCGACTCATGAATTGCAGGTGTCCATGGGCGGCGATAGTCATTTACCATCAGGTGACCCGTCTGCTCGTTTGCCCCCTATTACATAAAAAAAGAAAAAAAAGAACAATCTGACACGAAATTTATAGATATATATTTATAGAAGATAATAAAGCTTAAGAGTTTTTTGTTTGTTTCTTTAGAACTATCAGTTAGATTTGAATAATTATTTTTGTATTGGATAGAATATTCGTTGAGGCAGGTTATTAGCTATGTAACATCACGCTACGACCGGAGATCAAGAGCGGAGCAGTGATCATAAACGCGGGTGAAACTGCGGGGCTAGTTTATTATAAGTCTCCTAGACTTTGAAAGTAGAATATCAACATACTGGTATATAGTAGAGTGCATGCTCTGTGCAATGTTGGAGTCGTCAGTGTGCATCCAGAGCTCGCCAGCGCCGGTCGTGGTTTGCCGTCCCACCTCCATGTAGAAGAAACATTCGGAATCGCCACATCTACAATTAAATCATAGAATTACTCGAATTAGATTTTGTTAAAATACTTTATAATATTTTAAGATAGAGTCGCAGAGTATCAGTATATTATAATACGTGGAGAGAAATATGATGATTGTTGAAGATGTCTCTGCTACCCGTGCGAAGCCGGGGCAGGTTGCTAGTGTAAAATATATTGAATTTTTTTGTGAAAATGGAAAAAAAATTATGATCTGTCATAACGTACGGAAGGTCTATACAATGACAGCCCAAGTTATACACAGGTCATTGAAATAAACAGAACATTCAAAACTTATGACATATGGTCGAGATTCAACCACCAGACGTCTTTAGTAAATATAAATATTAAAAAGTTAAATGTATGTTTCATCGCTACAACTACCACTCCGTGACATTACAGAGTCTTTGACAACAAGTACACGTTTATGAGTTATCCGCCATGATTAAAGGTTTCTAACAAATACTCAATGGTTTAGAATAGATAATACACGGTCATGTGGACTGATGGCAATCATGAGTCGAAAGCCTCGAACACACATATTCCTGAACAACAGATTGCGGATGGTAGTGATGCCAACTAATAATGTCTTCTTCTACAATCCATTAGACGGAAAAACTGATGCCTTTTCCGGTCATTCTGAATAAAAATGAAAATAAAATACACATTTTGCTACAATCACCTTTATAATAGACACCTTTTTTTTATTGTGTGGAAACTCCCACGGGTCAGCACCTCACCGAGGGCGAAGTTGTATGTCGGACTCGAATCGACTAAAACCACACGGTGTTCCGTCACAAGTGAGTCTATGGCAGGGAACGCGGGATACTCGAGGAAGGAAGCTTCCGAGAATCCCTGCAGACTTTAGCCTCCTGATCACTAGGCGACCACACCGTGCAATAGGGGGGGTCCTACCCCCCCTCCAGATGAGAGAGGTAACGGTCAGCCCAACCCGCTATCCCCTTATTATAGACGTCTAAAACCATACATATATCTTTATTATTAATATCGGATAAACATTTATCCTTCTAAAGTGTAACAGATTACTTATTTCCATCAAATCTAGCAACAGTAACTGCCGAAAATCCAAGTCCTCGTCATCTACATCACTGACCCTCAATTATCAGTTAATGTTTTTAATAGTCGTGACTGTATTGCATAAGCGTGTAATGGTCACTTTAGTGAGGATAAAGGCTACGTAGGTATAATATTAAGCTACTACGAACAAAAACGAAGCAAAATATAAAAGGAAGCCGCAGTTACAGCTAATTATCTAAAATCTTACGAGTCGCGTTTGAAACATTTTTAATGAATATGTATGTAGGTACATTGTATACATAGGGCACACTGAAAGTTCTGCGCTCTTGGCCGCTCATAAAAAATAATTGGCGGGAAATCGCGTGTCAATTGTTTTTTAGCACAAGTTGAAGTTCGTCGTCCGTAGCAAAAATGGAATTAACGCGAAAAGATTTTAGGGCGATGATTTTTATGATTTTAAAAGTTCACTGACTCCGCAAGACTGCACTGCTCGTCTTGAAAATGCTTTTGGGAGGGAATCACCTCATTTGAGCACCATAAGGCGTTGGTACGCAGAATTTGATCGTGGCCGTGTCCTATCTATGATGAAATTCGTGAAGGTCGGCCCTCAACTGCGATAACTGAGGAAAAATTATTGTCGACGATCCCACTTGAAGAACAAAAGACAGTTAATGCTCAGTGGTACACCACCATTTGTTTGCCCAGTGTCATTGAAAAAGTTAAGGAAAAACGACCAAGAAGTCGCATCCTATTGCACCATGACAATGCTTCGGCGCACACCGCAAACAAGACAAAGTCATTTTTGGCTTCTAAAAAGGTAGAGCTAGTGACCCATCCCACACATAGTCCAGACCTGGCACCATGCGATTTCTTTATTTTCTCAAAAATTAAAGATTTGATGAGAGGTATGACATTTACGAGTCCGGAAGAGGCCGTGATAGCTTTCAACAAGCACGTGAAAAACATGCCCTTAGACCAATGGTCCTCGTGTTTTCAAATTGTGTTTAAAATGTAATACTTCGAAAAGCAGTAAATATATTACTTTCCATGTAAATTGTTTTCTAAATGAGTTACGCAAAACTTTAAGTATACCCCACGTATGTATAAATATATTAGGGATGTTGCGCGACATGCGCGGATGCGGATGCACATGTCCAAATCAATGCGGAAGCTCCGAAATTGCGAATGCGGATGCGAATATCTGCAATAATCCTGGTATTTATATACCAATTTGTTTATATACACTTATAATTTATACAATAAAAAGTTCACGTAGGACTGAAATATGTACATCCCCTGATCACGGTGCTCGGTTGCTTTTGTGCAATTCTATCGAAATTTCAGGTAAACAATTAATTCCCGATTTTCTCATTATAATTAATTTTAACACGCTTTTATTATAAGCTTCATTTTGTAAGTAGCTAACAATGTAATCAAATCTTGGAAGTTAATTTTAATCTACTTCTAATTGTCGTATCGAAATAAAAGTTTGTATGTATATGTAGTTCGGATGACAATACTAATTTGGCATCTTGGAGCTGATCTAAATGACAGTGGAACTCTTCAGTGGAAATGTACAGTTCGCATGGAATAGATTTCACCTAAATTTCCACGCGAACGAAGTCCCGGCAACATCTGGATTATTATAAATGCGAATCCTGATTTATATTTAAAAATGTGAAACGTCAATTTCTTGTAACCTAACCCTAACCTAACAACTTAACCACTCATCATGACTTTTTGCATGTCTGGGGTACAGAAACGGACAACGGGTCCCTTACATCTAGTAAAAAAGTTCTGTTCTTGAGGAATAGAAACGGAACTTCAAAGCGAGCGAAGCCGGGGCCAAATGGCCAAATTTGAGTATATTTTCAGTATAGCTATCTATTCACACAATAAATGGTTCGAAGCGGGGGATCGAAACTGCACTACTTACTTAACCTGGTAAAGGTGAGTACTTAAACAATTGCGTCATACGTGCACTCCAATTATTTTATACGGCGTGCATGATACACGGTGCCGAGTAAACTGCCTATTGATCGCGATGCGGTATTATTTGTTCAGTTTACTGCGGATTTCTTTAAGATTATTTAAGAAGACAAGGTATATTAGGTAGGTAACGTACTCAGCGCGGTCTGTCGTGATTCCTGAAATTTAAATTTGGACCTTCCCGATCGTTTAACTACTTTTACCGTACAAAAGACCACAGGTAATCTGCATTACTGTTGAGTGTCGTATAGCCCAAGATCCCAGGGCCGCCAGACCTTACTTATTTTCTGACGAACAAAATGTATCGTATTGAGTAGTATTAGAACATAACTTCAGAGGCTCTACTAATACTACTCCATGCGACACAAATTTATAGTGGTAACGAGAATATTACGATAAATAAACAACGTCAACTGCTTGAAGAGCAACTACTTCATCCGCTTGACAAACATCATTTACTTCCTCAAACATGCCAACATTAGTCATCAATCAGTCTATCATAGTCCACTGCTGGACAGAGGCCTGTCCCAATGCACCCGGTCGTTCGCCTTCCACATCCAGTCCATCCCTGATACCTTCTTCAGGTCGTCGGTCCATCTGGCTGGGGGGCGTCGTACCTTCCGTTAGTAAGCATTCATATTCTACAATAGGGAAAACATGGCATGCTCAGAGTTTCCTATCAGCACAGCTTAGATAAACAAACAAGGATTTCCTAACCGCACACTATCATCGACAAGTGTAAAAACCGATCTTTGAGGAAAACTTAACAAATTTACGATAGCAAAATATAAGGAAAGTTACGGAATATATACGAAATATACGGAAATTATTTTGGAATTCCTACTTTAAATAACCTAATGATGATAATAATACTGTAGTGCAACAATCTCCGGTTTCGATCACGTTATATCACACATCGTCACGCTAAGGAAAGCAGGACATAGGTGAGTTATACCCGAGTCCCCGGCCACACAGAACTCAAAATAGAACACGCAAAATAACATGCAGTCTAAGTCTAGCACCTTTGCAGTAGCAAAGGTATCCCAGCTATTAACTCTTTTCATAGACGACGAATTCTTATATAATTCTTAATTAAGGCTACGGGTTCTTTATAAATTGAGTAACTGGCCTTTCATATTTTTTTGAACCTCCCCCTAATCCCTCGGTGGCAAACAAGCATACGGCCCGCCTGATGGTAAGCGGTTATCTTGACCTATGATCACTTGCCTTTCATGCCTAATCAATCCTGTCAAGACCTTGTCAAACTCTCAATAAGAAATTATCATTTGTTTCAACAAATTCTCCCTTTTGAGTGGATATCGGCTGTGATTTGACTGACAAAATATGTCTTCGAGAATGTTCCGACTGACTCTTCACATTTTCTATAATAATAAAAATTAATAATTGAATCATCGTAATTATCATCCATTCTCATAGCCATTTCTCTACCGTGGGGCATGCACTGCTAATTGAACGCCTAAAACGTCCTAAAGACCTCCACCTTACATACCTTCGTAAATGTTGTCCCTTACTCCAATTATTAACAGTAAATTCTAGTGGTCACATCAAACATTATACCTAAATACGTCAATAAGTCTGTTTATTAATTATTTTTGCGGTTCTAGACTAATATGGCTTATCAGGTCTGACTTAGGCAAAGTTCGAGAATAACTAACATATATATAACATAAATACCTAACAGCATTGTGTATAGGTACTAAAATCATACGATGCATTATGTACTTCCCCAAACCGAGTAAACAAATATTATTTAAGTGCAATTTCCTGTATCATACAAACTATAAACTTTATAGTTTTAAAGAAAGACATTATTTGTAATGATTTCAAGTTCTTGCTTTGCATTTTATGATATTGATGTCGTAAGATTTTAATGTTTTGTTTCCTTTATATGTTAGTGGTAATTACTGCGTGTTTCCATTTTAAGCAACTTTTTTATTGAATAAAATGCTGCATTTCATTTCTAGAGATCAATGAGTAACTTTGCTATTGCGTAAATCACATGTTAATTTAAACGTCATTCTGGAGGCGATCGATTTGCAATCAATAAACACTATCGTAAGGGTTTCCTGGATAAGCTTTGACGTTTATGGTTAGGTTAGTCAGCCGGTGAAGCTCTAAGATAAGAATTCATCAGAAACGCGCGAGGCATCGTTGGTGTTATGACTGCTAAATAGGCACCGAAACCAGTTATAATCAGGCGACCTAATAAAAGCTGGTGTTTTCATGCGCCGAGCATGGACGAACGTGCTCGGTGCATGAGTATACGATCGGTATACGATGGGAAATGGTATATGCTCCCCAAGTGGCAACTGACAGAAAGTGAAATAAATTATTACAAAAAAAAACAAGTTTTAATGGTGAACCGAATTAGAAAGTAAAAAAGAGTTCTACTATCCACCACCTGGTTTGATCATCAGACCATCGTTACCAAGCCCAATCTGTTGGACTCGTCAAAACGAATCATATGAGCCCAAACTCGAGGGGTTTACTAGTAGCCACAGAAGAGTTCCACCTACCACCTTCTGTCTTCATCAATCCGATACGACAATCAGAAGAAGGTTAAAACTAACTTCCAAAAAATATTTACATTATTAGTTCGATAGTGAAGCTAATAAAAGCGGGACCAAAAATAGAACAACACAAAACAAATAAGCACCCATACTGATGATTCATGATAGAGTTGGTAAGAATGAACATTTATTTAAAACAGCACATTTATTTAGAACTGGACACTTTGGGAATTTAAGATTGGATAATTGGGAGTATATTGAAAGTTGGGTAAAAAGAGAAGGCAGTGGAGGGTAAAGGATATCGCCTATACGGATGAGGGAGCGTAATCAATAGCTCAGGCAGGTCAGGCTCGCATATCTGTAACTCTAACTGACTGAAGACATTTCAGTCACTAAAGTAATACACATAAAGTCTATGCTCATATGTCCTTACCTCCGAATGTTTTTCAAGGAATATTCTACTCGCTCCGGTATCCCGAGGTCGCTGATGATGTTGTTGTGACTCTTAATCTTCACCAGCGCCAAGGTCTTATCGGTGAGGCACAGGTTGTACAGACCCTGGATGTTCTTCGTAGCACCCAAGCCTTTCTTCTGCACATTCACTTGCCATACGTGTTCTGAAAACGCAAATAATTCTTCAGTTGCATGGATTTAAAAAACTAAACAGTCTCGTTGCACTAGTCTATCCCACTACTATAAAATAATGAAATTATTATGTATACCAACCAAAACTTTAGATAAAACTATTGGTTCTACGAACAATGGATCTCGCGAACAGTGGGTATTATTCCCAGAGTTTAGTGCTCAAAAAAAAATAGGGTAAAGAGAATAAGAGATCCTTCTGACCACATTTTCCTCTTTAACACCCTCCGTTATAAATTTTATACGACCTTGTCAAGAATTCAGTACTTATTGTCATTGCCAAATATGTTCAAAATCAATCAAACAAAACGTCAACACCCCTATTTTTGGTGGGACCTAAACTCGCCTATAACCAAGTTACACGAAGAAAAGTAAGAGCAGAACACGCATACAGATAGAGACAGACAGACTTGAAACAGAGACCCTTCGCTCGTTTGTCAAAAAATTATAAAAAAAGGGAGAGCCGTTCAATTCACGTGCCCCGTAAGGATAAAAGCGATAGTTTATGTGTCTATGTAATCCTAATTTAGTCACAACATCTGTCAATAGTTCACACCCTCTTAATATCAGGGATAATAAAACATTTAATAAAGTTTTGAATTATAAAATGTAGTAGCCGTAAAAGTACAAGGTTATTCCATTAGCGAACGTTGTACTGTCTGCATGTGGATTTCAATTTCATCGAGTCGTAACAATGTTACGAACATAGGATCTTTTAGAAATTTGGTTTAAAACAGATACATAGTAAAAATAAAACAATTTAAGAGGGTTCTTATCTCAAATAAATATTTTTTTTTATTGATTTCATTCTGCGATAGGGACTGGTTATTATAGCCAAATATTCTAGCTAGACTATCACTGTTTACCCTCAGGTATAGAATTGGTCATGAGCGCATTTTTAACGCAAAAATAAGTTCTAGTAAGCTTGGCCAAGAAATAGTCGACTCCCGGATGCTATAAACACTCGTATGTTATCCTATCAAATACTTTCACAGTGCCAAATTTAGTAACAAAATTCTATCTTTCATTAAAATTTACAGAATATGAAAATAAGGCTTGCTGACAACTCGGACACAAATATATTCGGACACTTATCCAATTGCCCCTTCTAATTTTAATAATTTTTCAGTAACGTTTTGGACACCATCGAAATATTGAAGCTATCTTGTACAGACAGTTAAAACTATGGCTATGGGAACTACAACTCATGCTTTAGTTTGAGACTTGTAAAGACATTTAATGTAAATTTTAATGAAATGTAAAAGAAATCCAATATACGTTTTACATAAAATTTATTATGACAATATATTAAAGGTGAAACGGATGCCAATATCCGCTAAATAGTGCAATTAACGGAAGTCATAACTATGTGCCCCTTTAACTAATGAATTAAGGTACGTATGTACATATAATACAGTTATTAATACACGTAATACATTTAAAAATGTACTGTTAGGGATGTACCCGACGGGGGCCCTTTATCAAAAGGTGTGAAGCGCGTTGGTTGCGCCTGCAACTAGTCCGGCGGGTCCGAAACAATGCGAGCATCCTCTAAATACATACGTGACGACGACGTTATTAATATGAATATCACTCACGAAAGTTTTTATTCGAACGTAGTATCACTACATATTATAAAACAAAGTCCCCCACCGCGTCTGTCTGTCTGTTCACGATAAACTCAAAAACTACTGAACGGATTCATGCGGTTTTCACCACTAGACAGAGCGATTCATGAGGAATGTTTAGGTATATAATTTGTTAAGGTTTTGTGTAAATTGGTTGAAATATGATGATGATTGTTGAAGATGTCTCTGCTACCCGTGCGAAGCCGGGGCAGGTTGCTAATTAGTTTTATTTATTAGTTGCATTAGGCTAATAAAGACCCTTAACAGTAAGTTATTCTACCAAAATAGTGTTGTTCAGTTGTAGTTTTCGTTAAGTGGAGGCACTTCCTTAGTAGGCAGGCTCTAACTTTAAAAGGCAAATCGTCCGTTAAGCCTCGTCAGACAAACGGAAAGACCGCTACGACGACGGCGCTAACGTCGGTTCCGTTTACGATTTGATAGTTATATGTATAATATATAGTTGTTAAAGCTTAAATGACATTGCATATTATTATAGTCAAACGTGATCGAACAAGCGGTGTGTCGATGCTAATGCGTTTGGATTATACGCACACTGCAATAGACGATGTAATTTGAGCCTTAAAAGTAAGACATAAGAACTACATTGAGCGATAGGGAGGCACTCAGAAATCGCCCTGCCCTACGCTATGTAATCTTATCCGTTATTATCAACTTTGATACTAAACAGAATATGCGCGTTGACATCCGCATAATATATTTATTATGCATTGCCTAGGTCATTAGCGTTCAACAATGACCTAATGATCTACAATACGCTTTAAATATACATCACAATGTTTTCACACTTCTGAACATATTTTTTTTTTTTATGGTATAGGGGGCAAACGAGCAGACGGGTCACCTGGTGGTAAATGATTACCGCCGCCCATGGGCACCTGTAACTCGAGAGTCACGAGTCCGTTGCCGCCCTTTAAAGTGGGAGTAAGAGAAGAGGGGGAGGGGGGAAGAGGAGAGAGGGGAAGGGAAGGGTTAGGGCCTCCGGTAACTTCACTCACGCGGCGAAATGCAATGCGAGCATTGCTTCACTGTCGGTTTTCTGTGAGGCTGTGGTATCGAGCGAAATCGAGCTGGCCCATACGTGCCGAAGCATGGCTCTCCCATTATGACTTTGTTGCACGATAAACAGGTTACTACTGTTCAGAAATGTTTGTTTGTTACTATGGTAAGTGTATTTCTATCTACCATAGTGGCCATACATAGTTGTAAGCGTTTTATTGTTATATCTCTAAGAGGTTATTATTGAATCAAAATGTAAATAGGTATAGTTGGTAATATTTAATGCCAATTTCTTGTGTTATATCACTTTTTACCAGGGATGTTGTGGAGTTTCGTCGTGGGAGAGCCATGCTTCTTCTTCTTCCACCCTTCCCTCCCCCCCCCTCTTCCACCCTTCCCTCCCCCCCTCTTCCACCTTAAAGGCCGGCAACGCACTTGTGACTCTTGAGTTGCAAGTGCCATTGGGCGGAGGTAGTCATTTACCATCAGGTGACCCGTCCGCTCGTTTGTCCCCATACCGTAAAAAAAAAGTAGCCAAACTATCAGATATCCGTAATTAAAATCTATCCAAAACCGTAACCAATACAAAAGATTCGAAAATTTTCGAATAGGGGCAGCGTTTAAATGAGACAGGATGTGGCTAAAATGGTTGTACTAATCCGAAATAATTTCATATCCGTAACTGGTCTAATGTCATTCAAATATCCGTATACAATCCGGATGAGATAGAAACTTTTTTTTTGCCGCAGTGTTTACATTTTTGCTGTTTCAGTATCTAACATAGAGTATACATAATACTCTAAGATATCTAATAGTTAGATGCTTCCATTTCTATTAGCCGACCAATTCATAACAACCAACTTTCAAAACTCTGCAAGTTGGCTTCCAATTCACACGTTCATAATTTTCATTTTCGAGGGTAACAGCTAGTACTTACATACACTTAACTAGCTGCGCTCCGCGGTTTCACCCGCGTAAGTCCCGGTGCCATTGGAATATCGGGATAAAAAGTAGCCTATGTGTTAATCCAGGTCTCCTGCTATCTACATACCAAGTTTCATAGCAATCGGTTCAGCAGTTTTTGATGGAAGAGTAAGAAATATCCATCCATCCTCAAATACCTTCACGATTATAATATTAGTAGGATGATATTCGCACATCTTCCCTTACTGAACTAGATTCTAAGTTCAATCATGAACAATTATTTATAACTTAGGTATTTATACATATGCACGACAGTTCCTGCATTTGCTCAAGCATTTCCTGCATTTTTTCCAATCATTCATACATTCCAATCTGGCTAGCTAGGTGCCTTAGTATTAATTATTATGGAATTCCATTTTGGAATGTTACCTTGCGCCATGGATACCACTTAAAATGGCGACCCTGAACCCTTAAAATGGTTAAAGAAGCGCTGCTCCCTGATCCAGGACCTTGCCCTTGTTTTTGACCCTACATTCAGTATCCACTACTGAACGTAGGGCCGAAGACTAACTCTTTATTTATTTATTAAAACTTTTTCATATTAGTACACAGGCGGACTTAATGCCTAAGGCATTCTCTACCAGTCAACCTTTGGGTGATGCAGAGAAAAGAAGTAATTTACTAACTTTTTGTCTAAAGAGAAGTTGCATGCATTAGAATAAAGTTTTAACTAAAGTTAAGATTACAAAAAGAAAAGAAAGAAAAAGAAAATTACAAAAAGTAAATATGTATACTAATGGTATACATATTTACTTTTTGTAATTTTTACAACTACATGTTTTTATGGCGCGTTTTTTGAGATAATTTCAACACGCGCGGCGTAGGCGCAAACGCGTGTTCTTCGCGTGTCTTGCTCCACACTATTACAGCAAAATACGTTCTGTTTTTGGCAACTACGCTTTAAATTATAAGTAGCAATGCCTTCAAGGCGGTCACTTGTACGTGGTCGACGTGCGGCTGCTGTGTGTCGCCCGCATAATGTCGTGATTAATAGGAATTTGAATATTGTTGCTTAGTAAATAGAATCCACATTCGACATTAACATGAAGGCGTCGACCGCGTGGACACCGCGCGGTGGCCGCAAAAAAAACTTTCGCCTCGTCTAACCGAGGTCTTACACTTTAGTGTTAGCGTTTTTAAAAAGCTAAAATGTACTGAAGTAAATACCTAGATCATTAAAAGCGTAAGTAAAGAATGAATCTAGATTTTTTTTATTAACTTATAAATATAAATAAATATAGTTTTTATGAAGCCATGTTCATGTTCTTATTACTATGCTTGGCTACAGCTCGCTTTGTTTACTCGAAAAATAAACCACAAACGACTGTGAATACTTCTGGGAAATATAGATCGACATCAACATTGATTGTTCTTTTATACTGTACCGTACGCCACAAAATAAATTATTTTATTCAAAGAAAGGGTTATAAAAATTAGCATTTACTGTAGTTTTAAATGTTGTAAAGCTCGGTTTCAACAGCCTGCGCTGGAAGCCCAATCTGTCAGTAAAATATCTCGTTAAAAAACTTATTATGTCCTTCTCGAATATGTAGTCTATAGGGAAACACATATCAGAGAGAAGTCAAAAATTCTGACCCTTCACCGTTGAATAGAGTTGTGTAATTATAGAATCAACTGTTAACAACGAAAGCCATGAAACAAACAGAATAATTATAAGGCAAAATCTTGATGGGGACTGTTCTCAGGGCTCGTCTTTGTACCCAAACGAGGGGTAATAAGCTGTATAGGTGCACTCTATGTAGGGACGAATTAGACACCACTAAGCAGCCTATAAGCCGTGGTTAAATTCGGCTTAGTTCTATTGAGCACAAAGTTTTAAAACGAGTGGCTTGTTCTAATGAATTATATAATATGCTGCCCACGATGACGTTCACTAGCATTGGAATAAAGGACCCCTGGAATGTTTTTAACAACAGTCTACAGCATGGTGTTAAAAAATCATTTTAACAAAAAATTAAACCGACGAAAAAAACTAAAAAGCAAAAAATAAATAAACCTTTTAAGTCTTAAGTATTGAGCTTATTTACATAAATTATCAAATTTTTTATAAACTAATTTTGAGTCGACACCAAACAACAAACTGATTAACTATCTAAATTTTATATGTACCTGCGTAAAAATGGACATGCCTCTACGTTTCATCATCAGCTCAGCTGCATGATGTGATGATTTCTAAACGTAAATACCTGATAAAGTAATGATGAAAAGTAAACAGAAACACTGTTCGTTACTACAATTTTCGAGGGTTTCTCTCAATTTTATCAGGATCCCATCATCAGATACTGACTTCCTTGACGTGGGACCACCCTTGAGGTACACTCTATCTAACAAAAAAAGAATGATCCAAATCGGTTCATAAATAACGGAGAGAGGGCTGAACATACATAAAACATTTAGTCGAATTGAGAACCTCTTTTTTTAGTCGGTTAAAAATAAGGATTTCTAGTCTTAGAGTATCAGACAATAGTTGCGCAGGTATTAAACAATATTGCAGTAAATGTTCACGAGAAATCGAGCATAACATGTTTATGAACAATTCCATTGAAAGAGCAAATATGTAATATTACCACACATAGTAGGCTGTTTGTGAAAACAGCTCAAAGCAACAATAAACAAGAGTCATCATAATAAATAATACGATTCATCACTATAACCGTAAACACACACGAATTAATTAACAAATAACAAACAAATGTGAGATCACTAGTTGACCTATAGGTAGATATATGTGTCTATGTGTGTAAATATTAATGACTAAAGAATAAGAAGACTTGCCTTGATAGTGTTTCGCAATAGTATGTAACTATTGCAATAAGTTTTTTTTTATTACTTTTGCTGCTGACCCCTTCACCTTTTACTTAAAGACAAGTCACGAGACGAGTCACATTAGCTTTTTATTAGGTACTGAACTTCAGAAAGATAAGTTCTGTAGTAAATTATCCCACTAATATTATGTGAAAGTATGGATGGACGGATGTTTGTTACTCTTTCACGCAAAAAGCACTGAATCGATTGCGATGAAACTTGGTGTGTAGATAGCTGGAGATCTGGAATAACGCATAGGCTATTTTATCCCGATATTCCCACGGGATCGGGACTTACGCGGGAGAAACCGCGGGGTGCTGCTAGTTTGAAATAAAGAGCAAGGCTGTCATAATTTACTCTTATAATCACATCCAAACTAATATTTGTTTGTTACGTTTTGACGCTTTAACTACCCAATCGAATATCAGGAAATTTTGCATTCACTTGTCAGGGGTACAGAAAAGGACATAACTGTCCCTTAAAGAAAGAAAAATAACTCGAGCGAAGCCAGCAGGCAATGGGTAGTACTACATAATAAAATACTTGACTGTTGGTCGGTTCGATCGATCTACCTCGATTCAATTAAAGTTTCAGGCAATTATAAGATGTATTGTGGGCGTGCTTTATTTCGTTATTAGAAAATAACAAGAGAGAACAAATATTTAAAAGTTAAAATCAGCTTTATACGTGGGTCACACTGAAAGTTTTTAAACAGCCGATGAAAAATTTATTTAAATTTCGAATTAGGAACTCTTTGGGAACCAGTAGATGTTTAATGATTTCATGTCATTTGTTTTTACGAATTGGCGGCGATTTAAAAAAGTGTATGTCGTGCATCGAAATGACGCATCGAGTTTGACTACAGAAAATTTTCAATGATTTATTACGACTTTGACTTATTATGACTTGTATTTCCAGTAAAAACGCAATTTTACAAAAAAAAAATATTTAAAAAAACGACGATGTTACAAAAAGCTACCGAGCAAATCTCGGTCTTCCAGGTCACTACGTCATGATTTGACGAAAGATCAAAAACGCGGTCTAACAAATGGAAATGTTCATCAAAAACTTGATGAACTATGGTCGAAATTCGATCACCAGGCGATCTAATATGCATATATTATGTTTACTATTAGTCTGGGTGTTCTTTTGTATAATACGTATTAATTTTCAAAAACATATCTAAATACATTTACATTGTAACATGATGTAACTGATATGATTTGTGACATGTCTGCATTACATTTTACTCAAATTATGAAATATATATAAGTATAATAATAACTTGACACATCTCACACACGGCTGCCTGATCCCAAACTAGGCAGAGCCTGTACTATGGTAACCAGACTGCTGATAAACATAATTAATAATAATTATATATTTCTAAATACTATAGATTAATTACACCCAGACACAGAACAAATGATTTGGCTCACCACACAATTATTTGTCGTGGGTGGGAATCGAACCCCCGACCTCTGGCTCAGTAGTCAGGATCACTAACCACTAGCTAGACCAACAGAACCTACAGTAAATGTAATGCTTAGTTTCTGTCTACATAGCGCTGGGTACTATTTCCCGGAATATCTTATTATACATATAATAATTGCCAGGGTTGTAGCATAGGATAGGGTATCTTTCATCTAGAAAAGAAATATACTAGAGATGGATTTTTCTTTTTAAAGCACAGTAATTACAAAAGACTACTGATATTTTTAATTACCGTGTACCATGTACTTTCGAAAGCAGTTCTTACACGTGTATAAAGTCCAGGTTTTCAATCTACTAAAGTTAAACTTATCTGGAGTTGTTTTATAAACAACTCCAGATAAGTTATGCTGTGCCCTACATCCTTTTAGGGTTCCGTTCCTCAAAGTGGAAAAAGGAACCTTTTTGAGATCACTTCGTTGTCCGTCTGTCTGTCTGACCAGACCCTTTTTTCTCAGGAACCAGTGGACGCATCAAGTTGAAATTAATACTAAATACAGTCTGCGGTCCCTTGAAGCTGTAAAAAAATCAAGCTTCTAAGTCAACGTAATCAAAAGTAATGACCACTTAAGCCTTAAATTTCACCAAATTTGAACATTTCGCAGGTAAATCAAAACCTATAGGGTACTTCCCATTGACCTAGAATCATGAAATTTAGTAAGAAGCAAGAACTGAAGCACAAATAAAGGAAATAATCCGAAAGTCGTTAATTTGTTGTTATATCAATCACATTTTAAAAATAATTTTTATGATTACAACAACCCTACATTTTGCAGTTGGAAAGTTGACTTTATCGTACATCGCAACCGCAAAGTTAAGTTTGTCATTCGGAAAAGACGGGCCAAAATCTTCGAGAATTGATTCCCGAGATGGACGTACTATCTACATCCAAGTTTGTTTGCTTGCTTACGCAACCCTCGGTACGTGAGTCAGACTCGCATTTGTCCGGTTTTTTTTTTTGTAAGACTATAACAAGGGCCGCACTTTATTAGTATTCATGTGAACCCCTTCAACTAAATAGAACTTTATGTGTTAGGTACTCAGGCAGTAGTGTACCTACTGGGTGAGTTCTGAATTCGAAATGATTCGATCAAAAGTCAGACGCAAAAGCCTATACGCTAAAAGCTAACCCTGCTGATAGCCGAGATGCAAAGTTTAGGTGTTTGTAGTGTTACTATAATTAATTAAATACATACAGGATAACTCATAATAAAGTTCACTTTTAAACAATAAATGAAAAATTACAGATTTGTACTTCCGAAAGTTTATTAATTTTTAAAATATGAATGCACGTGTTCAATTTATTTTTTTATTATAATCACTACATAATTATAAAACAAAGTCCCCCGCCGCGTCTGTATGTCTGTCTGTCTGTTCGCATAAACAGAAAAACTACTGAACGGATTTTCATGCGGTTTTCACCAATGGACAAAGTGATTCAAGAGAAAGTTTAATATGTAGTATACATGCATATTATTGTAGAGAAAAGTCGAGAAATTGAAAGATTTGTAATGTCATGTCGTAACAAACATATTTTTGTGCGCTTACGTTGCAAACGCTGGCTAAACCTTACAAGATAGATCAAATTAATGTACTACGGAATTGTATATCTTAAAAAGATCAATAAAAAAGTCCGCGATGGTATATTTTTATCTCCTAAGGATAACCCACAGTAACCAATTTTATCTTTTACATATTACAAAAAAATTATGGGTTATATATCAAACTATTTTAAACAATACAGTATTATTCCTTATCCAATTAAATACATTAGATAAGTTGTGCATTTCATGTAGATGAAAATTGCCCTTTACAGCATATTATTAAAATGAATATCTTAGAAGATATCAGAGATTTAAAAAGCGGGGGCAGAGCGGCTGGCGGGCCGAACCGATTTCGATTATTCTGTTTTGTTCGATAGGGCACCTCAACGGAGGTCCCATGTCAAGGAAGTCAGGATTTGATGATGGGATCCTGATAAAATTGAGAGAAACCCTCTAAAATTGTAGGAACGAATAGTGTTTCTGTTTACTTTTCATTACTTTATGAGGTTTTTGCGTTTAGAATCGTCATCATATCATGTAGCTGAGCTAATGATGAAAAAAAATCATGTTATAAAAATCTTCACTACATATCACTACATATTATAAAACAGTTGTGTTAGAGCCATGCTTCGGCACGTGTGGGCCGGCTCGACTCCGCTCGTTACCACGGCTTCACAGAAAACCGGCCGTGAAGCAATCCTTGCATTGCATTTCGCCGCGTGAGTGAGGTTACCAGAGGCCCTAACCCTTCCCTCTCCCTTATCCCGTCCTTCCCCTCTCCCCCCTCTTCCCCTCTTCTCACATCCCACCTTAAAGGGCGGCAACGCACTTGTGACTCTCGAGTTGCAGGTGCCCATGGGCGGCGGTAGTCATTTACCATCAGGTGACCCGGCTGCTCGTTTGCCCCCTGTACCATAAAAAAAAACAAAGTCCCCCGCCGCGTCTGTCTGTCTGTTCGCGATAAACTGAAAAACTACTGAACGGATTTTCATGCGGTTTTCACTAATAGACAGAGTGATTCATGAGGAAGGTTTAGGTGTATAATTTGTACCCGTGCGAAGCCTGGGCGGGTTGCTAGTATGATCTAAATGCCCTCCAGATTGGGGAGAACACTCTTCCAAACGTAATCAGAGATTTTTAAAAAATTTGCTGCCATTTCTTGCCAAATGTGTTACTTTAATTAGCCAACTGTTTTCGAATCATTATTGAAAACTCTGCTCTTGATATATATACTACCCACAAAAAGAAGTCGGAAGGAGACAAGTCTGAACTTCTGGTGGAGAAATTGTTTTTTTATCATAACGGAGTCTGGAAACGGGACGGATACACGGCGAAATGTTTTAGTAAATAGTGAGTAATAAATCTAATATACATATGTATGAGTGTGTATATATAAATCACAACAAATAATGGCAAACTGAACTGACGAACTATGAAGACGTGATTTTTTTTAGGTAGTTAATAAAAACGTCAAAAGTACTGGCATTTAATGCGCATACAGGAAACAACCCTTAACGAAACCCACGTCATACACGTTTATAGAAACGGGGTTGGTTATTCTTAGCTGAAATTATGGCGCAATACAACTTTGGAGGTCGAGCTGGACCAAAATAACTTTATAAGTAAATAAACTGACGAGTTAATTACTTTACGTTTTTTGTGTTTAACAAGCTTAGCTAATTGACTGTCTGCGCAGGTCTGCTGAGTAGATTCTATAGTCTCATTCTAAAAAAAAACAAACCATCTTTGACGGCATAATGGAACAGTTCAATTTAAGGCAAAAAATGACTTTTTCTAAAGTATAATAGGCTAAAAATAATTAATTATACAAGTAAAAAAAAAACATACGTGAACGACCGCAAGAAATCTTCTAGTTACAAACACGTTTAGTCCGACTAACACTTGACCTATTTTTATATTCATTCATTATATTAAAGAGGTTAAGAACAAATACGTTTCACTCATTAATCATTATGATAAAAAGACATTTTATAAAAAAAATAACAAGAATTCTCATTAACACGTCGTCTTTCAGAATTTTGCTAGAATTGGAACCAACGGACTCGTACAGTACCACCCACGTCCACCCTACCTTAAAACCTCCGCTAACCAGCCCTACTACTGTAGATATTGTTATACTTCTTCTGGTGAATAGGATCATCGCCCGAGTTCCGTGATAGGGTTGGCACTAACTAACATCGGCACATTCTAACGTCACCGTATCAGGCCGGTTGTCTGTGTCGGTGTGTTTAGTTCTTAAAAAACGTCGGTTGGGTAGGATATAAGATGGCGTTCGAACCCACAAAATCATGTGTGACGTCATTAATCATTACACAACCGCCTCATATGCACACTGATTAAAATCTTTGGAATATTTCAGATGAGCGTAGTTAGCTATTTTCTATTTACTAGCGACTGAAGAAAGAAAACGCGACAATGTAAATTTAGGCGTAATTTCTAGATTAGGCAATGACGACACGATTCATTTGAGATGCGTCACGGTGGGAATTCCCATGGAAATAGTGACGTCAATTTACAAAAATAGCAGTACGTTCTAATACGTACAGCCCTATACATCATGACCCTCCGATAATGAATGACGATGACGCATTATTTACTCATAGTATAATTTTAATCATACCCTTCGCAAGAGGAAACAAAACTAGCAGTGACCTTTGCTATCGCATGAAAGGGACGTAGCGCGTAACGATTCACTGGTATTAAGATTAATGATAGTAGTTTCGGTATGTTTACCCACAGCATCGCAGTATTGGCGGGTCAACGACCGCTTCTTACGTACGCACATAAATTTCCATAGTATACGTATATGTACTTAAAACACTTTTTATGGAATGTTAACAGACAGTACTTGACGTATTTGTATTCATTGGAAGTTATTACGATTTTGTTTGATTAACTTTGTTTAAAGTAGAACGCATTTTTCTAAAGGCGATTATCTGCTTGTACTGTTTATTAAGAACCCTTTATATGTATACTAGACTGGGCCTAGGATGCAAATTAATTACACATTTTCAAGGCAATTTTAAACATATTTTTTTTTAAGAATTCATGAGACCCTGTGATGCAGAATAGACCCAAACATACAGAAACACAGTTGCTTACATCCTACTAATATTACAAAGAAAGTTTGTGAGTATGGATGTATGGATGGATGGATGTTTGTTACTCTTTCACGCAAAAACTACTAAACCGATTGCGATGAAACTTGGTATGTAGATAGCTGGAGACCTGGATTAACATATAGGCTACTTTTTATCCCGATATTCCCACGGGATCGGGACTTACGCGGGTGAAACCGCGGGGCGCAGCTAGTAGTACAACATACATCCAGTTCCCTTTTTACTATGTTTAAATTCAGTTATTTTTAGCAAAAATAAAAACTTTTTTACTCTCTGTTTCTGAGAAATAGTAAAGCTTTCTAGAATAGTTCAGTTGGAGAAAAAGATATTTTTTCAGATTTTTATAAAATGGCTAAATTTCTCTTAAACTACTACAATTTCTTTATACAACTAAGCTGGCAAACAAGCAGCCTGTCTATCTAATAACGTTGCTCGTTTGCCCCCTATAACATAAAAAAATATATATATTATCCCAGTTTGCTAGAGTTCTCAGAGATTTCCTTCTTAGGTTACGCCCGAGCCTACCTAACCATCACAGGTTTACATAATTATTAGGCAAAACCCTCCCCCTTACTCGGCACTTATTAAACCTATCTGGTGGTGTGGTCTGCTCTATTCCTTTTTAGGTGTAAACTTGGAACAGATATTTCTGAAGTTCCATCGTTTCTGAATTTCCATCGAACTCCATGTGGGTTTATTAGATTTTATTCTAAACTATGAGGAAGTTAAGGTGATAATATTATTAAAATAATGTATGTATATAGTTAAAAAAAAAGAGTTAGACTCTCCTAACTTAGATATTTATAATCAACAATGATGTAACAAAAACCCAATTGACAACCCAGAATTAAAAAGTCTAGTGAAGAGACCCCAGAAATGTATGTTTTTTTGTAAACAAGACCATATAACTTTTAAACTTTCGCATTCCATTATGTATTTATATGCGTTAATTCCCATATAAAAACATAAATAAGACCATATAAATATGTAAAACAATATAATAATGATATACCAATATATTGACATAATTACGTGAACCTTTCACCTAATTATGTCAATATAGTTTAAGCAAGATAGTTTTTTACCAATTAGTGGAATAATATCAAACAAGTGTATAATCAACTTAATAGTAACCGTAGTGTATTGGATAAAGTCTAAGAGCTGGTAAACAATTTAGGGTAGGTTCTTGACGTATTGGAATTCTCTGGTGGAAACATGATAATATTGATATAAATATACTTTTGTTGAAATTAATATTAATTATCAAACGCATTTAATCATAATTAAATGAAAACAATTTTTTTTTAAGTGGAATTCCTATTATGTGACGTGAAAATTTTCTGAAAAACGCCCATTACAAAAATGCTCATAGTGCCTTAAGAACCTACCCTATATTGTTCACCAGCTCTCCTACTAATACCTACTTGCAAAACTATAAATATCATATATGTTTTGCCAATGTTTCTGTAACCAAAAGAGAGACAAAGAAAGTTTAACAACTGCTAAAAAATTTATAAGCCAGCTTCTGCTTGTGGTTTTGCTCACATAAATGTGTTTTTCTATCTCTCAGAAACCACATTTTTTTCTGAAGGATTGTCATTTGTCCCTTTGTCCTTTTCAGTACCCCTGGCAATGTGTATGCAAAACGTCATCATGATGGTTGAATAGTTAACGTGTGAAAAGGTAACAAACAAACAAACTCACATATGCATTTATAATATTAGTTAGGATGTTGTAAATCTATTAAATAAATGTATGAGTTCAAAATAAGTGAGATTCTTTCTTTTTTTAATACATAAGAAGCTTATTACAGGTACACAAGTCTGTAACTTTTTGTTAATATTTATCATCCAGAAGGTTGCAGAGGTTTTAATATATTTTATCATAATCTTTTGTGCCTGATATTTAGTCACAAGATACTTTTTAAAATTTTGTTAAAATGAGGGCTACCGTTTTTATGCTCACCAGTTGGTGCTACCGGCGAGTGAGGTTTTAGCTTTCAAAATTTGATTTTACATGCATGGAAACAGAGTTTAAATATAAATTATTTCCTATTATCATATCTTATATCTGCCATAATTAATCAGGTATTGCAAAATTTTCACAATAGTAATTATTTATTTGGCAAATAAATACACCATAAAGCCCCCAATCATACAATGACTTTTCGGTGCACAGATTAGTCAGTTTCGGAGACGTCACGCTTCGCCAGAGTCTCTAGTGATCTAGTGGCAAAATCAAACACGGTAGCCCTCTTTTATATGAAATTACTAAACAGATCAGTTTTCTACATAGTGGAAGATAATAAGACGTTTAAATTGGAAAATTTGTAAGAGATCAGAAATAGAAGAAGGTAGTTAGGTAGGAAGGTAGAAGTAGAAATAGAAGGGAAGTCTATGGCTACCTATGATGTTAAAACCTAGAAAAAATAAAGTTTTGTGAGAAAAAATTTACTAAGTTAGCAAGGTGGTAGCTACCTCTATTCTTAATATTTGTAACAGTTTAGATTCACTGATCAGCACTGTAAGGAAATATTGCCAGGCCAATCTATAGCTTTGTAACTTTATTATAGTAAGTAAGGCTGCTATATGTTTCAGACACCATGTAAAATGTTTGTCTCTACTGCCACAATATGAGTATCAGTGATGCATAAACTAAATAAACTATACCTGACAAATGTTTTCAACTTAATTTTGTTTTGAATTTTCAGGTTGGAAGCTGAAAGCTTCAAATTAAAATAAAACCTGATATTTAGAATCAAAAGATTTCATATTATATAATTATTAATTTTTGGGCAAAATCATCTCTCTTACTTGGCAATTATTAAACCCATCTGATGGGGTGGTATGCTCTATTTCTTTTAAGGTGCAAAACAGATATTTCTTTCAATAAAATCTTCAATCATTTGTAAACATCTTAAATTGACTTCATTTAAGATATCAATAGGATTATTGAAAGCCAATTAATTTACAAAATAGAAATAGATACTTTTTAAATTAATTTAATAAAAGTAGTAATAAGGTTTTCAACCTAGTACCTAGATTTAAGTAGTAGGTAGAGGAAATGTTTAATACAGTCTAGAATTTGCACATTTCTTGTGAGAATGCTCTTATTGCCAAATGTGTCACATCTGAATCTGACATTGTTTTTTACATAACCTTAAACATTCCAGCATGTACCTATGTTTTATTCAAAGTAATATTTGGGGTGTACTCACGTATTGGATGGAGAAGCTCATCACTGGCGTCGTCAGATCGGTGCTGCTTCAGTATGGCGGTCAACCAAGCATGCAGGTCTTGCTCATTCTCTGCTACAATGCAGAACTGTTCCTCGCGCGTGAAAAGGGCGATCACATGCTTCTGCTTTAGGTCTAAACGACGCATGATGTTATAGCAACTCTTGAGCGGTAGTACACGACGCGGTGCAGCACCCGCGCGAAACTTCTTCTCCGATTCATAATACTCCAACCTTGCGGAACAGTCCGCTGTTTCCGCGCGAAGTACGAAGAACTTTTTCTTCATGGTCTTCAGCTTCCGCAGGTGCCCTTGGCGCACCACGGCACCTGCGCCCCCGCCAGCTCCCCCCGACATCACTCCTGCATCCCAGTCCCGCGGCTAACGACACTGGCACATGCCAACCGATAACCTTGAAGTTGTTTACACCGATGATGAAAGTCACCCTAATATGCGACGAATAGTAAAACACCGTCGGCGGACACGCGCCACGACTAAAAATACTTACAATAATCACCATAAAGTGCGTAAATAGAACCTCGTTATGATTAATCGAACGGCGTAACGAATCCGACGTAGTAGGTACCATAAGAATTTATTTCGTATGTAGTGCCGCACCGATTTCTCACAAACACGATAACACTAATGTTAAAATCTTATCTAGAAATAATCATAATACATCAACAACAAACACTACGTAGGTATTTCAATCCATAATTTGGTACGCTCGCTGTTACACTCGGTCATTCACAGACACTCAAGTTTAGAAAGAGATAAAATCATTCATAGTAAACGTAATTCGCAACGCACGCCCTTCCGTAGGTACGCAGGGCATGGAAGTCATGCCGTGGTCATGCCTCGCGACATCAAAACATTCAAAATGAACACTATCACACACTGTTATGATAATCTACTGTTATGATAACCATTTTAAATGATATAGCAGCAAATGTTTTTATGTTTAATCATATAATTTATAAAAAACACGTATTTGCGCCTCGTTTTTTATTGGCTCTTCACTATTGCGTGTCATTTATTTGTACGACGAAATAGTACTCCATCTAACTATGTATACGGCGTTATCTTTTATGCTTGTCGCGTAACGAGTGACCAATCACAAGGCAGTATTCAGCTGCGGAATAAAAACATGTTGTCTATCGTCTAATAGATTTTTCGTGCTATTTTATTGTTAGCCAATCATAGGCTACGTTTCCTGCATCGATTGTATTGAGAATGTGCAAAAATATAGTAAACGACTAACGTTCATAATGAATGTTACCAAATGAAACTTCTTCGCTTATAGTACTTTAATATACTTCTTCGAAACTTTATATCAGAGTACACATTCTACTAACATATTTTTTGTCATTGATTTTATTGACCTTGTTAATTTATAATTATAATAAAAAATATTTAGATCGATGAAGGAAGTTAGAAGGAAGCATGAATAAATTAAACTTTAAAAGTTAACATTGCGACTGCGTTCTGTACTCTTCCTCGCGCCAAATTTTCTTGTCCGACTTCTCGAAATAAAATATCTATTTTACATTCGTATTTTCGCTTGGCCGGTGAAAATGCCCCCCTCTGCTGTTTATGTCTACTTTAGACATAAACATTTTCGCCCGCGCTTCACGCGCTTTTGTAGCAACTTTTAATTATATCCCTGTCTAAATAACATATTCGGCCGCATAGAACGGCGCTTAGTCTCCTATATTTGGTAGACTTGCATGTCACCGACGTCAGCGTCAGTGTCATTTTAACCACTAAGTGACGATGTGCTCAAGAAAACCAATTAATAATACCAATTAGTGCTATTAAATCGTGTCGCAATTATGTTGGAAAACCTTATAACCGCACAAAGATTACTTTTCATTATTAAGTTTTGTTTTTGATAACCATATTTTCTGAGAAAATATGATTCTTTATTTTAATATTTTTTATGTATCTCCAGTATCTCAGATTGGCTGGTTTTGTTGGTTAATTACAGGGTAATTTTGCAAAAAATATGGGTTATCGTGTAAAACTATGACGTTACTCCTGTTTTTATAAAATATTTATCGCTGAAGAAAATGGTACCTTTCAGTAATAAATGACACGTCTGACATTAGATTTTTGTCTCTAAGGATCTTTTGGGTTTTAAATTTCCTACAGAAAGTAGTACGGACTAGCAAATCGAGGGAAAGAGGTTACGAGGTTAGCTATACAATGGACAAGAATTGAGGACAGAGAGAGTAACATCATGTCTGATGATGTTTCGTATTGTACAGAAAGGGGTTGTAGTGGCTGACGATTTGCACCAGCCACCGAGCAATGTATTTAACCTATGCCTTACAAATAAAATGAGCGTAGGTGCAGTGGGCTTAGTACGCCTGTCCGTCCGATACGCACAGTTATACAATAAAATAAAAATACATTTAGCTCAATATTTAAAATACAAAAAAAAAATCTTCTTAAGATAAATTGGTCACCGATATAGATGTAAAACGATGGTCAGTCAAAAACGATAAAATCATTAAAACACGATTTTATTTTTTTGTTATAATGTTTTCTTTAATAATACGTTTTGTAATCAATTAGTTACCTTTTAAATCGTTATTTTATTTAATGATTTAAATAAAATAATGATTAAATAAAATCAACTCTTCCCCTCTAAACACGCAAGCAGTGAAGGAAGTTTGTGGCAATAACGCATGGCACGCATAATGCGTAATTGGAGACTGTTAGACAGGTATATAATCAAAGTGTAGTAATAATATCTTAACTCATCGGCATGTCGAATAATATCTCCCTCAAATAGTGGTGTGCCGTGCCGAGTCAGAAAGCATCGACATTTGGCCCTAGTTATCGAATAGATAGAGCACTATAATATGTAGTGTAAGTCTTTAATTAAGATTACGAACACTTTCAATTACGATACGATTTTAAAATTGAACGTTCGTCGTAATAAGATCACATGTATAAATGTATAAGATTTCACTATCAGCAGCGAATGCATTGACAGCTCTGTCGAATGCTGTTTGACAAATTTAGACAAAGACGATACACAATGTTATTAACAAAATTATAACTAAACCAACAAATGCAAGACACACAAAGCTCACGCACTGGGCCCAAAAAGGCAAAAACAAGACGATTAATCAAAATTAGTAAAAAAATATAAGAAAAAAAAACAAAATTCAATAAGAAACATAAATATCAATGAGATGGTTGACGCTGGTGGAGTTTTAACAATTTGTTAATGTCGGGTTTCAATTTAGTTAATATCAGTCGCAAATAACCATGCTCAGTGATCTGCAGTCTATTCCTTTTCTTAGACAGTAGACTAACTGCTGCACTAAACCCACGCTCAGCTAAATTTGATTAAGGAAAAGCAATTAAAAATCTCTGTACTATTTCCCACAATCCAGGGTGGAGAGCTGAAATTAATTTTTGGAGCCAGAACTCTCGGCATTCATTTCTGAATTTTACTTTTAATTCTTCATTAGTTGTGAGTTCTACGAGTTCTTCTTCTAAACTTGATGACTCTGCTGTATCTGCATTTGCGAAACTGTCTAAAACGCAGCTTGTTAAATTCATATTTAAAATATACTGGAATCGCTCTGTAAAATCAGCATGAAGAGCGTTCAGGTGTTGGTAGTAGGTAAGTAAATATTTCTTAAAAACACTTTCCAAGAGCCATCGTACTTCTGTGTGCAGCAGTATGCGATTATATTCTTCATAATTTTCACTACACAGTAGCCCAAAAATCTGTCATTTAATGAATTGCTTCTTAGCTTGTTGACTGCCCTAATAACGTAATTGAGCGATATATGCATTAAGATTTTTTGAAACCAAGTACTGACTATGAATGACACAATGTACAGCTAGTACATTTAGTACTGCTTGTTTTAAATGCGCAATGAAACCCTTAGGATGCCCCGCCATAGCTGGAGCACTATCTGTAGCAACTGACAAAATATTTCAAATAGTAATTTCTTTCTCTTGAAAAAAACCGTGAATGGTATTATATATGGATTCTCCATTTGTATTGAACTCCAATTTTAAAACTAAAATTAAATATGTCTTTTCAAGTCCTTGCAAACAGAATAAATCTTTGTCCTTTTTATTAGCATGTATATTATTCAAATTATTAAAATACATTTGGCAAATTAAACACAAAGGTAATAATTGGTTTGTTGGAAATTGCGTAAATCCATATTTCAAACACTCAATGTAATACTGCCGACATTTCTTCTTAGTTTCAGACATTTTGGAATTCACAACTTCAATACATTAACTTCTCAACCGATTTATAGAAACTTATAGAACTAATGGCTTCTCTAATTTATCAGTCACATGCGAGTATAGATCACTGGCGAAGCACACAGAAACAATAAGACGTTAGCAGAGCTATACCTGCCTTTTAAAGATTTTTTTTTGAGCACGGAACAACTTGTGTGCATTTGTTTGTTTGCGGTGCCCGGTGCACTTGCCCTGCAAACAGATTGTTACAAGTTCCCGAAGTTTTTGTCGAAACATGCTTGATTGCGTAAATGACGTCTTTGCTTACCAATTTGCATAGACTTGTCCTAAACCGAATCAATTAGTTAGTTTATACTTATTGCTTCTTTAAATGGTTTAATTATTATTTACGCCATAATAATAAGATCGATCCATGAAATATTTTTCATGAAAATATGTAGATGTATGTAAATATGTAGATGTATTTTTAAAGTATTTTATTATATTAAACTTCTAATTAGGTTGGTACGCCGTGACCGCCTCCTTGCAGGTCTTAACGTCCCCCCCCATTTGTATTTGGACCCCCTACCGCCCCCACGAAAAGCTTCAGAACCCACTAGGGCGCGGTACTGCCCCCGTTGAGAGCCTATGGGCATTTCTATGCCCATACAATTGCAATGGCAATACATTACGAATGGCTTCAAATTCAGCATATAGGTAGGGGAAAACTATCGATACTATCGATAGTATCAACACGCAGCCTATCGATACCATAGAGAGTATCGAAACTATCGACACGTACCTAGCCTATTGATAGTATCGATACTATTAAGTTGAGAGCCTATGGGCATTTCTATGCCCATACAATTGCAATGGCAATACATTACGAATGGCTTCAAATTCAGCATATGGGTAGGGGAAAACTATCGATACTATCGATAGTATCAACACGCAGCCTATCGATACCATAGAGAGTATCGAAACTATCGACACGTACCTATCCTATTGATAGTATTTATACTATTAATCTTCAGCAATATTATTGATTATTTTTATTAATCGATACCATCGATAGTATCATCAAGTGCCGATGGCTTCAATAGGACTATCGATAGTATGACTGATTTTCGAGGCTACGATAGTATCCGATATTATCGATAGACCATCGCTATCGTATTACCACTATTGACCTTTATAGAGAACATTAGTGCGGCTGGTTACGAAATAACATTTTTTTTTTGCCATACCGCTTAAAACCTCTTGTTTTTAAATTTACTCTTCTAGATTTAGATGATTTTAAACAAAGAGTATAATATTCAAAGAGCGTATATATTAATAAAAGCACAATGTATCCGATCATGTCTGATGACATTAAGTCAATTCAATATGTCGGACGTCCGTCATTCATTCATTCATTTGCCTTGCTAAAAAAGGTAAAGAAACGAGAAATGTTGGCAAATTCATAACGACAATACGTGTTACCTTTCTATTCTTACCATTATTGCTATTATCGATAACAAATTTTTATGAATCCGGAATAGCATCGTTTACTATGAGCCGCTTTGGTAATACTCAATATGTTTACATTGTGAAATAAGTTCGTAGACAGATGTGTCGCCGTGAAAACCATATTCTTAGCGAAAGGAGAGTTTTTTGTTGTTGCTTTTACTGTGTATGATAAGTGATTTGGGTGTGCGGCGACGCTTAATGGACCGTGTCTGTGTACTGTTAGGCGATAATTGTGGCGTACGAAGTTGTTGCACATTTCGTTTTTAGTGTGCAATCGCAACAGCCCCGCTAGTGCGGTGTAAATTTTGTAATAGTCGCTAGAGCGTTGAAAATATGTCAGGTGGATTGACCCCTCTGAGTATTCTAATTTAACAGTAATCTGGTTTCCTAGACTGTTCATCTTATAAGGTAGTGATGTTGGTGTGAATGTTATTCATATAATATGTTACCTATGTTTAACAGGTCCCAAAGTTGAACAGTGAAGTGGAACAATGGATGTTAAATTCTAATCAATAAGGTAATAACACTTTATTTATAATAGTTACTGAGTTTCATTGTTTGAGTAAAATATGATATATTGTAAAATATGTATTAAATTGATTAGTTTACAAAGAAACATCTCAATTAGTGTACTGAGTTATAAAGAAACAAGACTAGTTAAACAACAAAGTATAAAATTTATAGAATAAATAGTTTCTCTTTCTGGTTCTTTATTTATATATTAACTGAAACCTTATGATTTACTTTAATTTATTGTATCTCAATATTCTATGTTCTTTTTTAACTTTAGCAGTATTCCTGTAGAACAGTCAAGTTTTTTTTTTTTTTTTTTTTTTAAAGAACTCCCGCACTAGGAATTACTCCTGTGTCGCAGGGGACTTTACAAACATAGAAACAACGGACACAAAGAACACCCAGACTAAGGTGGGAATCGAACCCACGACATATAAGCATAGCGGTCAGGGTCACTAACCACTAGACCAACAGGCCAGTCAAATTGTATGTATGTATTTAACTTGGGTGTTACTTATGCATCTAACAAAGGACCAGAAATGGTTGAGGTGGCTCTAAGCACTTAAACAATAATAATAAAATCTATCTTACTCTACACTCTCTACAAGTAACTCTACTCTCATAATGCTGCAAATCTATATAATCTGATAAAATGAAGCCAAGAGAAAATATAGTGTTATATTTTTTCAGGAGTATCAACTTAAATTATTCTAAAATCACTTTTCTGGTACAGTTCAATTGACTTCTTGTGTTTATAAGTGAACCAGTAATGTATGCAACAATTACATCAAAACAGGAAATATAGTCGTTTAAGTTCTAACACCGCATAAGTAATTTTTTCACGGTTTGACATTTTGATGCCGTTTGATAGAGAATCGGAAGACACAATCGGAAGACAAGTTTTAGCCATTAAGAAACAAGCAGCGTACGATAGAAACTCAAGAATTAAATAAAAAGTAACAGCACGGGATCCACTACTTAGTCGTAACCTCCGGAAACAGAACGTATGTCAGTTTAGTTCCATAGTTTTGAACCAACTTGCTGGTTGCTTCTGAGAATTAATCGAAAAAAGGTAAGAAATATCAATCTTTCTTAAAAGTTTGTATTATTTCTTATTTTAAGTTATATTTACTCTTTAAATTCGATATTTATAATTAGAAAAGGGTTTATTATAATTAACTTATTGTAATTTTTCCTAGTAATGAAGATACAACTATTCAGGTTTAATTGCAGATATTTCACCAAACATTTTAAGAAACAATTATTTATATAATATTGCTGAAAAAGTAATCATTACAACAGTGGAAGGAGTCTATACTAATAGAGGAACAAATTATAGGACTATCAATAACACAAAAAATGGAAGAAAAACAAACTAAAGAAGTGCTGAAGGAACACATAAAAATATTATCGAAGTAAGAAGTAATAGAAGTAACGAGAGAAAACCGGGTCTAAGAAACCAAATAGTAGTTTATGGACTATGTGAAAAGTCAAAAGGTTGCTGTTGATGTTGCAGAGGCTAATGAATGAATATTGTGGAGAACTTAATTCCAGACCAAATAGAAAGAAAGTCTAAAGGTCTAAAGTCAAATGTTGGAAATGAATGGACTAAAAATAGATGCAAGAAACCAAGATTAGAGGGAAAGCAATATATGGGATATCGGCGAGATAGCAAGCAACAAAAATTTTAAGTTTTACATGACGTTATGCGACCTGAGTGTAAAATAAGATCTCGCTGCTCTTCTGAATCTTTCTGCACAAACCAAACTTCGTCTTTCTAATGTTGAATTTGGAAGTAAGAAACAAAAAAGAAGACAGATGAATCAAAACTGAATTTTCTTAGCACTGAGTCTAAAGGTTGTGTTCAGCTAAGAATGAAAACTCTCAGCACTGTAATTTATATAGTCAGCCCTGACCAACAGCAGTAGTTCACGAGCATGATGCATGCGTCAGCCATCGTCCACTTCAACCATATTAAAGAGAGCCGAAGGACCAGACACATACGCCATCATTGGCAGGATTTTTATGCTCAGAACTACAAGACAACTTAGAAAGTTTACTTATTGTGACTACACAGTTCTCACATGTACAGTTCAAAATGTTCTAAATGCAACATTAAAATTGATATTACACTATGTACCGGAATATTATTAGATATACATGGTCGGGTCTGGTAATGTCGTAAAACATTCTGTGCATTATTGGATTAAACATTCCGAAAAAAACCAGAAGTGATAAGAGAGCCTAAGAAGGGAAGAAGAAAAGAAAATGTCTGTATTCTAACACATTTAAAGTAGACTAATTTACAAGAATTAAACTTATATAATTAAACATGTCATTCCCAGTGATTTGCAAAGCATTAATGAGTTTATCTCATAAATAAAATTTCAAATTCTTGCTATTTCTGTTTTATTGTTTGAACAAAAGTTTTTTAGGATTATTTCTAGAGAAGTTTTCGATTTTTTGTTAATATAAAAATATTTTATGCTTAGGTAAAACTATTACATTGTGATTGTAACTGCTAAAAGGTAGATTAGTTTTTTTAAGCAGTTACTCAATTACTATGGACCTCATAAGTGCAAAGTATGATTGTTGATACATTTTGTTACGAAAAAATACTACTTGCATTTTATTAAAGTAAATGACAGATTCATTTTTTGTTTTTAATTTTCTCATACGAAAAGACGTAAGTCATGCCAATTTGGGTATTAAAATATTTTTTTACTAAATAATAATGGCTACAGTAAATAGATCTTATTTGAAATATACACAAGTTATAAAATGGTATCTATGTAAAGTTATGCAGTTTTTTCACTCTCCTGTAAAGTTGCTATTTTTGACTTACATGGCGTTAGAACTTAAGCGACGATATGTATATGGGAGACTGAAAAGCATTCTTCCAATTATTTTTATTACGATTCTTGACAGATAGCATTTCACTAATATTTGTAATTTGTATCCGCCCTTATGGCAGCAGGCGTAAGAACAAGTGGTCCATTTTAACCTAAAGAAATAATATTTGGTATTTTGGATTCAATTACTGATAGTTGGTACTTTTCTTCCATGTTCGAGGATACAGAGTGGAAATTAGTAGAAAAATCCTTTTGGTGAAGCTGCATAAAGGATAAGTCAGCTAGAGCAAAGGAAAAAAGGAAGAAAAATGAAAATATATATTTAGGTCACACACAACATTTTACAACAGTTATTAAGTTATATACATTTCCATTTTATATTATTATCATACATATTTAAAAAAAAAATCTAAAATGAAAATAATATAAATGACTAATCTCTTTCTAAATATGCTTAAACAACCATTGTGCCAAGCTTTCAATGGGATAAATACCTCATCACTAAACAATGAAGTTCAAAATCAAAAAAGAAATACCATGGTGTCACACAAGACTGTGCATGTCATCTGTTACTTCCTTTCTGCAGAGTAAATAAATAGACATATGTGACAGCAAAGAGATAGCCAGTTTAAAACCCAAAAAGTATCCTACGAATGTAAACCCACTCCTGACAGATGTTGCAATTCGTCCTTTTGTTTTGTTCTAAATAAAAAAAAATTGGCAGTTGTACCTTTTCAAAAAAGTTTTATATCTTTGAGGATGTTACGCTTGGTTAGCTTAGTTTTTCAAAGCCAGCTTTCTCATGTAGAATCTTTCGTACCAAACATCGTAACAAACTTGAAAAAACTAAGATTGACTAGTTATCTCGCGTAAGTTGTTATGAATCAAACTGCTACATGCGAAAGTATTTTTTCCATTTGCAATAAAGATAGCTAATGTCCACATGAAGGTATGTTTATGCTACAAAAGAACAGAAATGTATAGAAATGGTAGAAGTAACTAAAGACCAAACAATAATAAAAAAGGTCATCGTCCTCTGCGCTGTGGAAGAGGCCGGCATGACCAGAGTGATACCACGGCCTTACAGAAAACCAGCAGTGAAGCAATGCTTGTGTTGTGTTTCGCTGGGTGGGTGAGGTTACCAGAGGCCCTAACCCTTCCCTCTTCCCCTCTCCTTCTCTTCCCCACTTCCGCTATCCCCCTCTCCCCAAGGCCGGCATCGCATTTGTGGCTCATGAGTTGCAGCTGCCCATGGGCGGCAGTAGTCACTTGCGATCAGGTGACCCGTCTACCCGTTTGCACCCCATCCCAAAAAAAAAAAAAGTATACCACATTCAATTAATTAAAGACGTCAGAGATACTCGAGTCATGAACTCCCAGATCTCTTTCTTTCTGCTGAAAATTTCCTCTTGCGGACACAGTAATGTACATTTATAAGGGTATCCTAAGTGCTGTGAATGTAAGTTTATTTGTATATGTGTTTACACATTAACAATTCATCCCATCGAAAGAAAATTTAGCTTAAAATGTAACTTATCTTCTTTTCCGCACCCCTGGTAAGGTGACCAGGGGTACGGAAAAGGAGGTAAGTTACATTTTGACAGATTCGTCATTAACGCAAACGAAGTCGCGGGCAAAACCTAGTGTATGTAAGTTAATGCTTATCATATGCTAGTAATGTCTGCCAAGTCACATCTAAGAGTGATGTGACTTGGCAGAATTAATTCAAGTCTGTATGAAAGAATTTGTCAAAACATCTTACCTTTGTCAGAATTTCAGGTGTTATTAATTTTATTTTCAGGTATATTATGGCATCTGGGACCTCATCTTTAGAGAGTAATGGCAGTAATGGTAAGTTTCTGACAGCACTATTTCAATCCTACACTTTTCCATTGATCTCATTTTATAATGTGGCTTTATACAACACAATAAATGGTGTATTTTACACATTGGCGTACATGACATGCCGATGTCATACAATAATTTATTATTACGAATAATTACGATATAGATGACATACTTAAATAATTCTTTAAAAAAAAAATCGAATTAAAAGAAAAATCCATAATAGACTTATATGGTTTTCTCATGGATGCCATTGACAGAACTGGACCAAATTAAAAGAGATCACACGGGACGCACCAGCTTTTAAATAAAAAAAGAATCGTCAAAATCGGTTCACCCAGTCGAAAGTTCTGAGGTAACAAATATAAAAATAAAATACAGTCGAACCTCTTCCTTTTTTGAAGTCGGTTAATAATGCGATTATATTACAAAATACATAACAGTACACATCTATACTATCATAATAACAGCATTTTATTTAATGCATCCGAATGTTTACTAAATTGTTTTTGGTATATGTACATAATCAAAAAAGCAATTTAATTTTTTCTGTCTGTCTGTTTGTTCCGGCTAATCTCCGGAACGGGTGATCCGATTTTCATGGGAATTTCACTGGCACATAGCTGGTGTTATAAGGAGTAACTTAGGTTACTTTTAATTTGGAAAAAGAATTAGGGTTCTGCGCAAAATATATACATAAGTACCGCGAGCGAAGCTGCGCGGGGAACAGCTAGTATATAAGAAAAGCGTAACTTATTACAATTAAAAATATTTGTACCCACAATGTTGCTCCTGGAGTTGCTCACACCCCATAGAAATTGCAGTTTAATTATGTAGGTACCTACATAATTAAACTGCAATTTCCATTCTTGGAAGATGAACTACTGTTCCACGGTCAATACCGTCCATTCAATTTCAGAATCAATTTCCCACAATTACGTGAGCCAAGAGCGCCACACGACTACTCAGCTACCGACCATCCCCATCCCGATCGAATATGACGTACTAGCTTCGAACCAGTGTTACGAGAAGCAGAACTACACGGTCAAATCGCACGGTGCGCACGTAATGAGCGGGCCCTATGAGCCACCAATACAGTATGACGTCATCAATAAACAGACCAATGAGAGCTTGAAGCAGCAATGCGAAAAGACATTGCACGAATTAAACCAGTTGAGGCGACAGCACACGGAGAAGTCGCGGAGGTGTGAACATGTTATGAAGGTTTGTGTTTGTACTGAATCATCATCACTTTCGCAATAGTTTGTCCAAGTAAGTATAGTTGGAGTCTGGATCTGCCATCTGAGCGTGACGGTCACGCGAGTTCAGTGCTTTTTCCCCATACCAAAAGTACCCAACGTGCCTAAAGAAGTTTTCACTTCAAAAATTGTTAATAAGTAATTGTGAGTTGCCGATCAGAAGTGATAATTTTTGAAGAAAGAGATGCCATCTACTTGTGACATCCATAAAACTGTCGTACGTTCGGACGAAATTTTGAATAAAGGTTTTCGCTATTGAGCACTATAGGCGTTATAAATTTTCACCTTAATTACAATTATGTTTTTGTTTATTTTACCATAGGAATTGCGCACACAATAAGTACTTTATTGAACTAATTATATTTTTAAAGATAATTAAATAAGGAGCTGACAGAACTCAATGTTTAGATTAGCGGCCTCTAGTGGATTTATATATGTATTATTAACGTGACGGCGCGAGTTCAGTGCTTTTGCCCCATAGCAAAAGTGCAAAACGTGCCTAAAGAAGTTTTGACTTCAAAAAACGCATGTCACATCGGCTACGGTGACTGCTTTCTGTCAAACGAGATCTATACTTATTTGTCACCTAAGCTGCACAACAAGTTCAAAAGCAAAAAGGTTCATTTAGAATTCAGCACATAGTACTACAAAATAAATTACAAATATATAACTAGTCTACAGTGTTTGAATTGTTATAGGAGTTGGAGTACTTTCGAGGTCAGCACAGAGCAGCTATGAACCAGCTCGAAGTCTCTGCTCAGGAGGCCAGCAGCCTCCGCGGCAAGTACGGCGATCTGCTGAACGATAATCAGCGGTAAACAAAAAAAAAACACTTAATTTAATTGCTATTAGCTCTTAGTATATTTATGAATGTTGGTAGCACTGAACACGTTATTGTACTTGCCAGCTTTTCTATAGAAGTAATATTGTTTTATGGGCGGTTTTCAGAAAATTTGCACGTCTCTAATGGGAATTCCAATTAAAATTGTTAAAATAAAAGTTAAATTAATTTTTTTTTTTTAGTTTGGAACGCGAAGTACAGCACTTACAACAGAGTAGCAACCCTGAGACCAGTTCAGATGCTCTCGTACAACACACACTTAGGAAATACGAGGCTCTCAAGGAGGAGCTAGAATGTTTTCAGAAAAGGTATGTAGTTGTTCTACTCAATGGAAGCAGGATAATTTTTTTTTTATGTTGTTTCAATATATACGTTTATCTATAGCACTAGTCAAAATATTTCGAAGAAAATCAAGAAGTGTATAATGATCCATTTTGTGTATATAGCCTGTTACTAATAAAATGTTAATGTTAATTATAACTATATTCGGTGACTTTTTTGTCGGCGCTGTCAGCAATTTGTTAAGTTACGGAGCAAGAGTACCCTGTGATGTGCGACCCTCAATTGTACCCTGTGACGATGAAAACACGAGTAGGTTTGTTTTGCAAAAAATAGCTGTAACAATCTAAGTATTTAAAACATGTGTTTATATCAATTGCAGATACGACGATTTAATAGAGAACCACAACACAACAGTAGAAAAGCTAAGAATCGTGCAAGAAGAGAACAGTAGACTGAAAACTCAATGCCATGACCTTACACAAGAAAGAAATGCTGTGGTAAGTGTTGTTTGTATATTAAGATTATTATTCAATTATTGTGTTTTCGTTTGGAATGTGATTACCACGATTAACAATTCATTAATTATTATTAATCGTGGTAGTCACAATTAACAATTATTCAATTGTTAATCTGTAATAACAAGAACAATTTAATTTTGGCCAACACTGCATATATACTCAAATACAGGGTGTGTTTGAAAATAGAACACTTAAATCACGGAGAGGGTATGACTCTAGCCCACTACTCTACCCCAGTATATCATAAAAGCAGGTGGAACGTGTAAACTTAAAGATTTTAAATTGTACGTATTTTTTTTTCACTCAGTTGTTGAGAAAATCCATAAAAACTAACTTTTTTTCAGTGATAACTGATTTAAGTGTTCTATTTTCAAACACACCCTGTATATTATGCTTTTAGCAAAATACTAGGTTTAACTACTACCTACTTTTTGAGTAATAGGTAGTCATATTATTATAAATATAATAATCCAAATTCACTAAATACGGTAACCGCTATGTTGTTCCTACCTCGATCAGCACTCAAGTGACCGTTATTAAACTTATAATGCAGGCCGAGTTTTTATCATCCCACCATTGTCCACCATTTTTCAGGCGGTATAACTAGTCATAGTAATTATGTCTATTTACTAATTTTTATTAAATAGTGAACTGTTTTATCATCAATCCTCTTTTGTAGAAGTTGTTGAACGGCAAATGTCTTAATAATTATCGGCGAATAAATTGTATACGTCGCATCGTTCTGAATCTGTAAGCTGTTAACGGTATTCACACTATGCGTTCTTTTAAACTTTCCTAGAATCGTTTATATGCTACTTAGATGATCACAGTGGTGGTATAATATGTTCTCCTGTGTGTGCAGATCCGCGAGCGTAATGCGCTGAAGCAGCAGGTGGCGGCGGTGGTGCGGCAGTGGGAGGGGGGCGCGCGCGACCGCGCCGACATCAAGCGTCTCACCGACGAGCGGAACGCCGCCATGGCCGAGTACACGCTCATCATGAGCGAGAGGTAACCACGCCACACGCTCACTTGTTGTAACGCGCTGAAGCAGCAGGTGGCGGCGGTGGTGCGGCAGTGGGAGGGGGGCGCGCGCGACCGCGCCGACATCAAGTGTCTCACCGACAAGCGAGGGGGGCGCGCGTTGAAGCTGAAGTAATTATAGTGCTTTGGTGAACATTACAGCAGCATATAATGAGTTCCACAACTTCGACCGGCCGTAAAAGTCTACCATTTTTTTTATTGAAATAGTACAACTGCAAAAAATGTGAAAGCTATGTTTAGGAAAAATATCGACTTTATGCATAAAGTACTTTTTAGTATCTTTTAAACCCAAAATTCGTTCACATATTTTGTAAATTTTTTATTAGGCTTTCTATTAAGTTTGTCTCGAAAAAATCTTCAAAAGTCTAAAAAAATCTTTTATAAAAATGAACATGGTATTAAACAATATAATTTATTTTATATAATTAATATTTTTTTAGTCATAGGGGTTATTAATCTTATTTTTGACTGATGCTATCTAAAATTATATTCCAAAGTCTGCGAACAAAATGAGGGTGCCGCAAGGTATGAATTGGGGTCCATAATTTCTTTTTATTTCCATGAATTGTTTTTCTGCTAAAAATTATTACCAAATATTAGTAGTAGGTTAGTTCTTCTAATTTTTAAATGAAAGCGACGAAAAAGAAAAGTAATCATGAAATAAAATGTTATTCTGCAGAGACACAGTGCACAAAGAGATGGAGAAGCTGTCGGATGATCTACAGGCGGCTTTAAAACGCGTCGCCGCATTAGAGTCAGCGCTACAAGCTTCTAGAGAAGAACAGAGGGCCACCGCACTACAGGTTTGTACCATGATCATTTATTTAAAGTGAAGTGAGCATAATTTTCTTATTTAATTTTACAAGAGTCATACCAATGCCTGCAATCTTATCCTTAACTTCAAAGATATTCTTGTGTCAAATTTGCAGTTAGTATTATAAGAGTTTTATAGAATGTGAATATACTATGCTTTAGGCGGAGAGTCTTCGTCGCGAAATAGAGTCAGCTCTAGTGGACCGAGACCGCGCTATCAAAGAGTGTACTGATCTCAAGACGCCACAAAACACATCCACTTTGGGAAAATCCAGGTAAAATCCTTATGTACATCAAATTTAACTACGCCATGTACGCGTCGAGTGGTGATATCAACTTAGGGGTATTTCGCTTAACTTTAGTCGGAAATAAGTATTGGCGTTTTTTACGGTGATAAACAAGTTTAGGCGGAATATATATTAGGAATATTTTTTGCAAGTCAATGAACACTTTCAGAAATTATCATTTTCTCAATTTGACTGTATGTTTTTTTTTTATGTTTGTTACCTCAGAACTTTCGACTGGGTGAACCGATTTTGATGATTATTTTTTTATTTGAAAGCTGGTGCTTCCCGTGTGGTCCCAAAGTGATTGTTCATCCATCAGTCCATTCAAAAACACTGATTCCTGGGAGTTTATAAACTAGAATAGATTGTTACAAACATATTTATGAATTTTAATTATAGCTAATGTACATGTTCCATAGACAAGACAACTCTGCGTACCACCACTTGGGGCTAGCAAGTGGCGTGGGCAATGACGGATTCCTCAACGGTCAACACTCCAATGATCCATCATTGGATAAGTTGCAAGGTGAGCATTTATCTAAAATGTATCAATGAACATGATCTTAATAAATAAGTTGAAGTATGTATTCTACATAGCCGGTACTATTATTAGTTAGTACATATATATATATTGTTACGGAAGCTTAAATTGGCGCCATCTATTGACGAGTACAGGAAGTAATAGATTACCTAAATTGAGACGCACGCCATCTTTTGACACTTAACGGAACTATTAGTCTATTCATAAGAATGTTCTACAAGTTCGAACAGCGGTCAAGTAGATAGTACGAGATGTTTCAGGAAAATTCATAAACTTTCTCTGAGATGTTTTTATGACTAAATAAAGACGTTGCAATGCGGGTTGGACATGCAGTTCTAGTTGAGCGGAACTGCGTTGTGTCTATTTCGTTATAAATTGGTGTACTTATCTAATCACGAACCCCGGCTCGTAACAAATTGGTGTCAGAAGTGGGATTAGATGAGGCCGGTTTTACCAAGGAGGACACGGAAGGCGTTCTTACTAGGGGACAGCGACAACAGGAGATGAACCAGAGGCGGTTTGGGGATGCTCCGCAACAACCGGCAGGCGGTTGGCAGCCGACGGCTGAACCTGTTGCCGGTCCATTCACAGCCGACTTAAGCGGCTCCGAGCCTTGCTGCATTAATAGCGATGCTGCAGGAGCAGACCAGCAAGCTCGTCAGCAGCAAGAGCACAATGTATATTTCGTTATAAATCTGTGTACTTATCTAATCACGAGCCCTGGTTCATAACAATATTATATTACATATATTACGTACATTCGAGCCTCTATCCCCGAAAGGGTACGCAGAGGCATATCGCCCACATTTTGCCAACTAATATAACCAAGCCAACTAAAATAATTTGGTCCCACTTACATAAAAGGGGCCAATCCTATTGCCGTCAATCGGTCACTTTGGGAATAAAATTGGAAAATATGGAGTATATTGCAAGGAAAAGGTAGGTAAGAAGGGAAGGCAATGGAAGGAAAGGAATATAATATATATATGTATGGACTGGGGAACACTCCCTAGTCCATCCATATAAGCCAGTTTGACTGACTAATCTGCTCGAGCTATTGCTTACACAAGCAATAGTTCGAGCCTGATGCCGGGAAGTCCGAGCCCTCTAAAGGACATATGTATATTCTGAGATATAAAACACAGTGCTCTCTAGACCCAAACTAAGCACAGTTTGTACTGCGGGTTCTAGAACACGAATAAACATGTTTTTTTTTGTTCATACGCACATATATATTGTATAAGGTGATTTTGTCATCACCATCCAAATTCACACAGTAGGATTTTTGATGAAAATATCAGAAACCTGTTGTCACAAAGTTGTCTCAAACAACTCACAGTTTGTAGACACACTGCACTCCGTGTGTGTTTAGTGTCCAGAACCGCTTTAACTTCCTATTTCGCCACATTTAATATTTTTTACGTTTGACTTAGTGACCACGCAGCTGGACAATTTTTTTGGGATAATTTTCTTTTTGAAAATTTGAAGAACATTTTTTACGTTTGACTAAGTAGTTACCACGCAGCTGGAAATTATTTTTGGGAAATAAAAAACGTTTGAGAAATATTTATCTAACATTTTTTTTGTAAAAATGGTGCCCTTGAGTGATACCTAGTGCTTAGAAAAAAATTGGATGGTGATGACAAATTCACTCTATATAAAAGCGCTCAGACCAATTGAAATACACATGTTCATGCATACAAATATTTCCATTGAGCAGGAATCGAACCGGGGTCCCGACCCCTGACGTGTCAGTCGAATGCACTACCGCCGCGCCATACAAGTTGTCAAAAAAAAAAATTTGTTCCTATGTAATGCCAGATAAAGTGTATTATAGTACAACAAGCATGTGTGTGTGTAGGTCTAGTGGGGTTGGTGGTAGACGCCGTGGACAAAGAGCGCGTGGACAACCTGGAGCAAGCCAACCAGGAGCTGGAGCGGCTAAGGAAGCAGATCGACCGACTGCAGGCTGAACTCGCTGATGCGCAGCGGGAAGCTGAGGTACTCACAACACTTATTGTGCACAATAATACAACAATTTTGTATAAATACCAAATGAATTTGATAAGGATGGAGACTCTGTCTAGTATAATAATTATTTAAATAAAACTTCGATGTAAGGGGCCTCCATTGTTTTACCAAAACTGATTTTTTAAAGTAAAAACTGTACCTGAATTAAAATGTATCCTGTATAATATAAACGAAATGTAGGAATTATAATATCTTGAGAAATCTCTCACAATGCTTTTGATTCCAAACTAGGCACAGCCTGTACTATGGTAACCAGACACTGATAAACATATTTATATATTACTAAATACATACATATTATAGATAAATTACACCCAGACACAGAACAAATGATCATGCTCATCACACAATTATTTGTCCTGGGTGGGAATGGAGCCCAGGACCTCTGGCTCAGCAGTCAGTGTCACTAAACACTAGACCAACAGGCCCGCTAAAGTATACAAATATCGGTATATCTTAAAGAACAGAGATAGAAAGATGAAATACACAATACAAAACATGTTTCAGGCCATATGTTACTCTATATTTTCTTTTTTAAGACCCCTTCCCGTAAGCGCAACTTTTTCTACTTAGTGACAATTAAAAATGCTTTCTTCATATATTTTAATGTACACATTAAAATGTGTGTTCCAGGTATCGAAACGTCGAAGAGATTGGGCGTTCTCAGAGAGAGACAAGCTGTTGCAGGAGCGAGAGAGCGTTAAAGCTCTTTGTAATCGACTGAGAAAAGTGAGTTTCATTTCATTTCAAACGGCCATGACAGCGTAGTGTAATCTTTTTGAAATATTTATAGTTCGCTAAAACAAAAAAAGGGTTGGGTATGCAATTCACACACGGCAGAAGTGAAACTTCTAAATTAATTAAACAACGAATGTTAATACGCAAATGCAAAAAAAATATACAAGTGAATTTAACACCACGTTGACTATGACGCATTTTCTGAAGGCTTCGTAGTACGCAAGCGAATCGAGCGAAACACTTTAAACTTTTATCTCATTCTCTCGCAGGCTAAATCCTATTGTATTGTGTTTGTTTCTTTTTAGTGTGACTTTTTCGTTTCATCAAATTTTCAAATCGCAACCGTTCTAAAAAGTTTCACTTCAAAAAACACTATTTAATGGCGAAACGAATTGAAAAGTAAAAAAGAATTCTACTATCCACCCCCTGGCTTCATCATCAGACCATCGTTACCAAATCCAATCTGTTGTTCTTGTCAAAACGAATCATATGAGCCCAAACTCGAGGGGTTTACTAGTAGCCACTAAAGAGTTCCACTATTCACCTCCTGGCTCCATCACCAGATCAGCTCCAAGATGCTAAATTAAATAGTATTGTCACAGTACATATAGATACAAAGTTTCATACATTCAAATTTTCCGAATCATTCAGACAAATTGCCAATTACTCATCATCAATGGTGTTTTTATTTCAAATTCCACCACCTATCCAAAAATAGAAACCAGCCAAAAAAGTTTACAATTGCAAATATTTCCTGTACAAAAAGTTTGCTTATATATGTATATATATATATGTATATATATATATATATGTATATATGTATATGTATATATATATATGTATATATATATATGTATATATATATGTATATATATATATACATATATATATATATATATTTATTTAATTTAGTTGTAGAAACCAGGTTTTAGTGGACTGGAATTCTAAATCTGTTATTAGAATAATGTGAAAGTATGAGTTGAGTGTGTATACCACTTACAACATGTTCTATATCTTGATATACTTACTATGATTGAACATTATTTGTATGCAGGGTGCTTTTGCAAAAGGAACACTTACTTAAATCACTGAAAGGGCTATCTAGCATGCAGTTACAATAGGAATAAAAAAAAAAATATCCGTTTACAAGTTATGACCGTTTGAATTTTAGGGTATTTTTACCTCCATTTCTCATAACAGCAGGTGGAATGTGTAAAGTTAAAGATTTTATATATAATTTTTATTTTTACATATTTCTTCCACGCAGGAATTGTTAGACAGGTATCAAAAGTTTATTTCTATGTCGTTTTGTTGTAGGAACGAGATCAAATGGTAGGCGAGTTAGCGGACGCACGTCGTCACGGCAATAAGAAGTCTTCTGAAGGCAAAGAGATGAAGCGGGCGATGGCTGACGACGACGAGAGGAAAGACTGCCGCAGACACATGCACTCCAGAGATTCCGCTGTCGATACTGACATGCAGGTACGACGCTACATTCGCTAATATACAAATAACAAAAAAAAAACTGTCAGTCGTAGGACTGCACGTCAGAAAACACACACACATCTGTATATGTATATCTGAGCGTGACGAGTTCAGTACTTTTTTCACATACTAAAAGTGTCCAACGTGCCTAAAGAAGTTTTCACTTCAAAAACATTAAGTGAATCATCAATCGTGCATGAGAATTTACAGTAAAGTTTAAGGGGCGCGTCACGTTTTGGCACATTTCGTTACATGAGGGAGAAGAAAGATATAAAGTGGAAAGAAAAATTGCTTTCAAAACTTACACAGAGAGATACAAAAAAATTATCAAGCTAACTCAAAGAGCACAAAATAGTCATTTCATCGAAACGAGCAGAAACAAGTCGAAGGCGACATGGAAAGTAATAAATTCAATAAAACATAACCTACCTAATGATAATATAAAAGAAATCAATTTTAAAGGTAAATGCATAACAGACCCACAACTTATAGCACAATATTTTAACAATTTCTACATAGATCAAATAGTACCAAATGTAAATTATGTACCAAACATCAATAAAACATGTAATTATTATATTATAATTCCTATAAATCCATTTATATGCAACCAATTATTGTTAGAGATATCATAACAGTCATTCATAATTTGAAAAACACCAACAGTACAGGTTCGGATGAAATTCACACGCGTGTCATTAAAGCTGTGGCACACATAATTGCTCCCGTATTGTGTGATATTTTTAATAAATGTATAGAGAGTGGCACATTTCCGGAACAATTAAAGATATCTGTTATTAAACCCCTACATAAAAAAGGCGATAAAAAGGAAATTATTAATTATAGGCCTATTGCATTACTATCTGTGTTTGCTAAAATTTTCGAGAAACTTAAATATAATAGTCTTAATAACTATCTGGAAAGAAACAACATCATATGTAAAGAACAAATGGGGTTTAGGAAAAACAAAACCATAAACATGGCCATTTATAACGCACTTAACCGTATTCATCAGAACCTAGACAGCCGCAAACCTGTTACATCACTGTACATGGACATGACGAGGGCCTTTGACTACGTCGACCATAAAACCTTACTAAATAAATTATCAATATACGGTATTAGAGGCAATATCCAAGATTTACTAAAATCATATCTACAAAATAGGCAGCAAGTTACACAAATTGAGAGAATTCATATTAAAACTAAAACCAAGGTAACATATTCGTCCAAAGCTCGAGCTGTACTATACGGAGTACCACAGGGCAGTGTTTTGCGACCGTTGCTCTTTTTGTGTTACATAAATGACTTTCCCAATATTACAAGTTATCAGATGTCTCTATTTGCTGATGATAGCACCGTAATTTTTGACACAGGAAATTTAAAAGAGATTGAAAATAATATGAATAATACCATTGTTGACACTATTGAGTGGCTAAATTCTAATAACCTAAAAATCAATTTAGAAAAAACAACATTTATGAATTTTCAAATTAGACAAAAATGGACATCAAAATTGCAAATTGAATATAACGGACAAGACATTAATGAAACAAAAACAATCAAATTCTTGGGATTGTTCATAGACAACGATATGTCCTGGAAATCACACATTGATCATATATGTACCAAAATACATAAGTTTTCATATGCACTATATATGCTACGTAAAATATCAAATGAAAATGCGCTACTTACTGCATACCATGGGTATGTCACTTCCACTTTAAGATTCGGTGTGATTTTCTGAGGCAATGGCTCAAATAGTGACGATGTTTTTGTAGCTCAAAAGAGATGTATTAGAGCAATTTGTAGGTTGCAACGAACGGATACATGCGTACCGCATTTCAAAAAATTAAGACTTTTGACCTTTCCATCGCTGTACATTTATGAAGTTAGTGTGTTCGTAAAAACTAATTCACACTTATTTGATAACGTGGAGAGTCAACGTCGTTCTGATAAAATTCACCTCCTAAAAACTAAAACTACATTTTTACATAAAAGTCTTTATGCAATGGCACCAAAATTGTTTAATAAATTACCATAAGAAATTAGATGCTGTTCGGACATCAATGAATATAAACGCAGCCTTTATGATTTCCTAATTGACAAAACTTATTATACGATTAATGATTTCTTAAATGACTAATAACTTTAAGCGCTGACATTCAATATTCATTGAGATCTTGATCTATTTATATCTTGCATTATTTATTTTTGATTATATTTATTATTAGTGTAATTTGACAGATGTATTATCTAATTAGAATTTTATACTCCATCCGAGCATGTAAATTTAGTTTATTGTTTCGTATGCCCGTAGGCGGAGCATAGCAGTTCATGAAATATTTTGAGACCTTTTGTTACCTATGTTTTCACGAAATAAATGATTATGATTATGAAAAGAATTAGAAAGAGAGAGAATGCTGCTGCACGCGGAATATTTTGTTTTATGTCGCCATTTTGGTAAACAAGCAAAGTCTGGTAATCTTTGCCTATTGTCGCTTGCATCACAGATCCTAAAAAAGCTTTTCTTACAGGATTTTGAATGGGAGATCATTGATGTGGAACTCCCAGGATTAACAAAGGATGGAGACTTAGGATTTGAGTTGTCAGGAGGACGCGAGGAGCCTCACTACCCGAACGATTGCAGCTTGTACGTCACTTCTGTCAAGAAAGGATCTGTAGCTGATGGCAAGATTAAGTAAGTTCATATTGCTGAATTTTCTTTTTTTGTCCTCTTGGCTTACTACAATCTGTCTCCTTCATGGGACATTCAGCAGTATGTTGGTTGGTGCTAACGCTGGCGCGCTCAGTATGTGACCTGTGCCACATCCTCGTTGTTAAGACAGTAGTTATATTTACTGTGATTGGATTAAGTCTTGAGGTATTTTATGCTTTAATCGTCGCGCTTTGTTGTGGGTTTCCATTAATGGCCGAGCCAGAATATTTGGATGTTATTCGATGCGTTCTTTATAGGACTTAGTATGGTGTACAATTTCCTGCCTCACAGTGGGTATCCGTAGGTCACGGTGTAATAGTTCGTTGGGGACGAACCAGGGAGCGTTGGTTATCATACGCAGTGCTTTATTTTGAAACCTTTGTATGATTTCTATGTTTGAGTGAGATGCAGTGCCCCATAATTGGATCCCATACGTCCAGACGGGCTTCAGTATTGCTTTGTACAAAAGTATTTTGTTCTCAAGAGATAGTTGAGACTTCCGCCCAATGTATTAATTCCTTTGAATACCAAGTTGCTTTCTCTTAGTGAAAATATGTTTTTATATTGCTGAAATGATGAGAAAAATATTACATCATCCTGTGATATTGACCATAATGTTACGAGCCGACGTTCGGAATAAGATAGGTATATAAATTTATGATAGCAGTTAGACTTTCCTAATTTGGCCTTGTCGTAAAGTCCGTCTTTAGCTGATGTGTTTCATTTATAAACTATTTCTCTGTTAAATTTCAGGTCTCTAGTATAAATAAAAAAAAACGTGTGTGTTTTGGGATGCCCGATAGAAGTGATAACTTAAACTAATACGGTTAACGCTGTGGGTTAGAGTGAGAGAGGAGAAGTCTGTCTACCGTTACCGTATGCGTGAGAGAAAGGGAAGCCAGACAGACTGGCGCCGTAACGCGTTACGT